>JASAND010020548.1:0-63666 GCA_030248195.1 Trissonchulus latispiculum
CCTAATTGTAGGCACTTTGAAATTTAATACCATCCTCTACGTATTTACATGTGAGACATTTCCTTTTCTGACAAGGGTTCTTGGGTGAATTTCCATATTTCGGGAACACAATTCAACACTGTTAGGTTAAGCATGTGGGGTAGAAGGTTTAATTAAATAAAAGTTTATTTTACACTATTGGTATTTTTTAATAAATTTAATGGCATATTAATCATATAGCATTCAAAAAATTTTGCGGGTATTTTGCGGGTATCAGTTGGCTGCGGGCCGGGGCGGGGCGGGTACCAGCTTGCGGGTAGCGGGGCGGGGCGGGTCGCCAAAAAGGTACCCGCTTCCAACTCTGTGTGGTGATATCCTTTTGTGCAGTGCTTTAATAGTGATTTTTTGAAACGCTATAACTTTCGCAATTTTGGGAGTTGGAAAGAGCTTTATACATCGTTTTAAAGCTTACTATCTGGACATTCACATGGGCTTACGAAACTGGCAAGATCAGCAAAAAATAGCAGAAATTTTCTGACATGCTGACATCTGGGCCCCGTTGCATAAAAGCTAACAGTCTAACACTGTTAGACTGTTAAACTGTTGGACTGTTTTTAACAGTGTTGAAATTTTTTGTTGCATAAAGCAACTGTTAAAAATCAGTAAATTTCAACAGTGTTTTTAACAGTCTATTTAACAGTGGACAGCTGAGATATTGATTTCGCCTTAGAAGCGTACTAGTTGAATGTAGCAAACACCTTTAGCTCAACTGAATGTTTTTTGTGTGTAGTTTGTTGTTTGCAGCTGATTCTTTTGTAATGCAGTTTCTTTTTCGCAGATTGTTGTTTTGCCATTTTGTATTTTATTCTACATTTAGTTTTTGAAATTTTTTTGTTTGAACTTGTTTAAATTTTAATATACTTTTGCTGCTTCTTAGTTTATTTAATTTTGCGGAAGAATAAAACTGATGCTCTCCTTTCTGTAGCAATTATATATATTTCTTATGGCCAACCTTGAAAAAATATTTAAACTTTAACGAAAGCAATTTTAACGAACTAAAACAGTTCAAATTTTCTGAAAGAGAAATTAATTTAAAAATATCATTGCATTTCTAATACAAACTGAGAATACAACATGATTGGGGAGTATCTAAATTGAGGGTATTTGATTGAAGCAATAATTTTGTTTTTACATTGTTTTTGTTTTTCAGCATGCCTCGTGCTAAAGATGACCAAAAATTAGCATTTGTTACTTTAATAAACGATTTGAAAGATATTTTATTCGGAGAATTCTCAGATTCCTTAACTAAAGAAGATAAAGCCAAAGCCTGGAAATCTATATTAGAAAAATGCGCACAAAGTTATGGTTTTAATGTGATCCCACCCGGAAAAGATTGGACCTACGCGAGAGATTCTGTCTGGCGCAACATGAAAAATCAGGTCATGATATGTGAAATTAATTAGCGTCATTATATTTATTAATTTATTTATTTAGTTAATCTTCTCCCCAAAATTGTTACAATTATTTTACTATTAGTTTATGAGTTTACAAGGGTCAAACTAAAGTTTCCTCTTGGAGAAGTCTCCAGAGTATAGGGTGCTGTTGCTCATTTCCGGATACGCAGCCGTCACCTCCAATGATGATTGGAACCATGGGGATGGCCAGTTTCTCAAGGCAGATACAAGTGTGTGATTACTATATTAGTATTTATGTGTATTACCGTATTCTCGCGCTTAAGGGGGTGGTCCATTTTTTGGTCATTTTTTCGGCTTTCCCCGATCTCGCTGATTTTTACATATTTTATTGTCCAAACGGTGTATTTTAACGAGTTTTTAAAATTAAAGTTTTAAGTCTTACGGTTATTGAGTAATTTCACTTCAAATTTAAGATTTCATGTGTTAAACATAGGAAATTAGAAAAGTTGTCACTTTTTACGTACGCCAGAGAAATTTCACGAATGGCAAAATGGATCCGTTCAAGCTTTGTATCACATTAATTCCATGTTTCCGAGCTGTGATTTGTAGGAATCGGAATTTTAAATTAGGTCTTTAAAAAATTTTAATGAATTTTTTAAGTAAAATTTCGTATCAGTTCAAATTTTAATACTTCAAAAATCTATTAAAATTTTTTAAAGACCTAATCTAAAATTCTCTGTTCTTCTCTTCTTCTTCTTCTCTCTCTCTTCTAATGTTCTCTTAAATGGGTGTTCTCTTAAGCGCGAGAATACGGTAGGGGCTTTGTATGTAATTGGATTCTTTTCAGGCTAAGCGAGATCGTCTAAAGGCCTCCGGCGCTGACGGTGGGAGCTCAGCGAAGTATACTAAACTGGAAAACGCAATTTTGGACGTCCTAGGTCGGGACTCTCCCGCCGTTGCTGGTTTGGATGTGTTGGATACCTTTGAATCCTCCCGTCCGCCCGATGGCGTCCAAGCAGCTGAGCACATGGAAGAGTCTGAGCCAGTTGCCAATGACGTTTTCCTGAGCAGTAATACCCCATCTACCTCTGGATGCTCTACTCCTCAACCACCGCCGACTAAAGCTGCTAAAAAGGTTTATCCTAGTCAATCTTCGATCACTTTGACCGATTACGATCTCCTAAGGCGCAAAAAGCTGGAGCTCGAAATTGAAGAACTTCAGTTACGATGTGAATACCTTCGATTGAAAAATGAAGCCTTGCGAGTAGAAAACGCGAAAAAGGCTAACGACCTTTACTCGCCAGCCTTATTCGGTGACTCATTGCAGCCCATAAACTGATTCGCAGGTTAATTTTGGCATTTAAGAGTCTAGCTTTACTGTCTTGAGCTTTTGTTGAATGCGGTCTTTGTCTAATTTGGTGTCTGAATTTGGTCTCTGCTAAATTTGCTCTGCTTAAGTTGCCTCTGTTAGTTTTGTTAGAGTTTTACTCCATTTGGTTAATCTGCTGCTACATATATGTTTTGAGTTTAAGTAAATAAGTGAAGAGTGAGTGAAACTAGTTTACTATATACTTGACAAAACACTGCAATCAAGAGTACATAATAAGAAAAACATCCACCTAATGCTTCTCCGTTCTGATAGTAGTAACCATTGTATTTACTTATTATGTACTCTTGAAATGCTCGCTTAAAACAAGTCGACAATCTGAGCTCTTCTCGCTGCATTAGCCAGTTCAGCAACATCAAAGTCAGCCTCTGCCTGAAGGTTAATGTCGCCAGGTTCAGCTTCGACCATGGGTAGATCCATGGCAAGGGCCATGTCTTCTGCGTTAATGCATATATTATGAAGAGTGATGCAGCATTTGACAGCTTCTGCGGCTCGCTGAGGGCTTAAGTACATCTTATCCAAAAGACAACGAAATCGCTGTTTCAACAAACCTATGGAGCATTCAATCAACCTCCGGGTCTTCTTATGTGCGCGGTTATACCGTTCTTCGCGGGCATTCTGAGGTTGCAAAATCGGGGTAAGCAAAAAATTGGAATTAGCGTAACCACTGTCCCCTAAAAGGAAACCGTCTGGAATGGGACCCCAAGTTTGTAGAAAGCCGTTGATACAAACTGCTATTGCGGAAAACCCTTGAATCCCCAACTGAACCCGGCCATTTTGCATCGGCATAATAGAACTTAAGATTTGGCCCACACACCACGAGAACGTTCAAAGATGAATTTCCATGCCGGTTAATGTATTGCATAGTATAGACTCACTCGGTTTCTTAATGTCAATATGAGTTCCGTCAACGCACCCAATGATACACGGAATTGACGCAACATTCCGGAAATCGGACACCATTCGGTCGATGCCTTCCGCACTTTGCGGCCAGCGAACATACCTGGGAAGTAAAACATTATTCACTGCTGAAACAACGCGCTGAACTACCCTGGAAACCGTAGACTTATCAACTCCGTGGGAATCGCCAACTAAACGAAAATTTCCTCCGGTTGACAAATATCTAACAGCAATCTTAATTTCCTGGTCGGGCGTAAGAGCATAGTTTCTGTTAGTCAAATGAGTTAGATTAGGGCGTAGAAGATCACAAATTAATCGTAAACTGTTATCAGATAATCTAAAACGCCATTGATTCTCGTAAGGCAAAAAGTGAAAATTAATTCGAGGCCGAAAAACGCGACGTTTACGATTAATGATCAAATTTTTGGGAATCCATTCATCGTCCTCGGATTCCGAAAACATCCTATAATGCCATAGAAACAAGTTTTATTAGGTGCATGATGCGTCCTTTTCGCGAAAGAGATAAACGGAGTTTCATGAGTTTAATTCGACTCGATCCTTTTTATGAAAGTATTAAAAGGTGAAGCCAAGCATGCATGAAATCGACTAGTCAAAATAGTTGATCTCGACTATACTGTACCCCACTCTACTCTTTCGAAAAAGGACCTAAAGAAGAAAGAAAAGAAGTTTTTTCGGAAAAATAGGTTTGAAAATATATCAATTCACTGATTAAGGAAACACTAAAATTCAATAGTTCATATTAAAATCCAAGCTATTGGTTTACTGGGATTCAGTAAAAATCAAATCTAAGCACATTTTAAAAAATACCATATTCTATATTAACCTAACAGTCTCTAGAGTTTGTTAGACTGTTAGGCTGTTTTTATCAGTCTAATCCTAACAGTGTTGATTTATATGCAACAGCCGCTGTTAAAACAGTGTTAAAATCACTGTTATAACACTGTTAATATCAGTCCAACAGTCCTTGAACACTGTTGACTTTTATGCAGCGGAAAGTACCGTTAGACTGTTAGACTGTTAAAAGTTTTATGCAACAGGGCCCTCACAGGATGAATGATGAGAGGATGAGACAAAACATTTTTAAACACCGATTTCTCAAAACTGAAGAATCGGCTAAAAGTTCTTTCTGTGCCACGATATGAAGGACATATGGGCCGAGGGACGTTTTGGATTTGGCGCAGCAGGTCTAACAGTCGAGAAAATCGGCCAAATGCACGGTAACACGAAATTTCGCAACTTCGCATTAAGTTTTTCTTGCTGCTGGATTTGTTTTAGCCCAAACCAAGAAAACCGTCTCTCCGCAGAAGTGCGAATTTTTATTTCGCCAAAAATCTCGGGAATCTGTCGAGTAGTTTATGAGAAATCGATGTTCGAAACAAAATAATCGCAGCTTTGCCAAAATAGTTTTTCGGCCAAATCTCTAGCTCAAAGCAATAAAATCCGGCTATCAGGCATTCATAAAATGGGCATTTAGACGCTGCATTGATCGTGTATAAATAAACCAACTTTGTCCTAAACATGTGGCAGTAATTTTGAAGAAACTGATTTCGTCGAAAATGGCCATTTTTTGACTCTAAGAACAGTTTTTAGCTTATACTGACTTAACCACTGGAGATAGCGCGAAGGTTGTAAAAGCAAAATGTTCATTTTCATGTCCTCTTTCCAGCCATAACAACCAATCTCGTGTCTTGTCTACCTACTGAGAGTTTAAGGCCAGAAACCAAAACTTTCCTTATCTGTCGGCCTAAAAATACGGGACTGGTCCCGGAATGTTAAAGAGCACGGATATAGGTTATTTCCAAAGTTTTAGCCATTTACGTAAACAATTAAAGCCGTATGTGTCAAAAATACCCGAAAGGAAACCAGAATTCTCCACAAGCGACAAGTTTTTAAAACACCTATGGTTTATTGCATCTCTCTGTAACATTCGTGGGTAAGTATACGTCCATCCCAACTACCCAAGCTGGAATAGGGTTGCCGCTTAAAGTGATAGTAATCTATTAAGGTGACTATTACTTTATATGGGATAGGTAACCGTTAACCCGTTCAACGCAGCCAGGAACCACAGCGGCTTTGGATGATGGCTTCCGAACTCCAAGTAATGAATGAGTAATAATGGTTCAAAGAGAAAAGGTTAGAATGATAGGTACCAATTCAAGACCATACATATAGGCCAATAAGTGACATAATATGATACAGGCATAAAACATCCTTGGGTCAAAATTGAAGTCTCCAAAAGGAATCACCACCTTAAAAAGATAATTCTGTATATACTATTATGAACGTAGGCAGTCGTGTTCTGGAATTCCAGCTGACTTTCCACTTTAAGAGTCTACCCAGAGCCTCAAAATGTATACACGAGCTTCACAACACACCGGAAACTTTCTGCATACTGGTTTAATCGCATGTATAGACAACAAAAAGCCGTTATAAAACAAAACAGTCAGGAGAAACCAGCTTTCGCTCTTTGATACATTTCCAGGCCCACTCATCGCGAACCTTTAATGCGGATGATTCAATACGAGAAGCCGCCTAAAACAGAAAATTACTGCTTCAATACGTTCTCCAAGAGTCCAGAACTTAACTGAAAATTTAAGTCTTTCCGAGAAGTCGCTCACTAGTCTTCCACAAAACCGGTTTCTCCGGGTTTTCAGATTTTTAGACAAAATTTCACCAAAATCCGGAAGAGACTGACCCTCGCAGCTTCCAGCATTGCACGTGTCTACTCACAAAATCACAAAGACCAACTCAAACTAAGGAATGAGATCACCGCAAAGCAAAAACAAAATTTCAGAAGTTGTTATCCTACTAGTTCCTAGAAAGTGCATAACGTAGTGATGATATCATAGTACATTGTACCAAGTTTTGCAAACTTACTATTTCTTCAGCAGAATTTACAATAATATGAGTAGCAGAATTGGCGGACCACTCATCCAATAATTCTCCATCAAATCTAAAAATGCTGCTGAATTTATACATCCAATACTTACAAAATCCAAATATATACCACTACAAAAATTAAGACATTCCAACAGTGTGCTCCAGAATTTTAGTTCATACATACACTGCGGACGACAAAACTCGACTTCCGCAACATATTCTCTGTAAATGAATTCTTGGAACAACAAAGTAGCCGACGATGAGCATAGGATAACGCTGATCCTATGATCGCATAGGATAACGATAATCATCCCCCCAGATCGACAAAAAAACGGGCAGACCCCCTCATCGAAAAGAAAAAAGGGCAGACCCTCTCGTCCAGAAAGCAAAAAAGGGTAGACCCCTCAGCGATTTTCACTGAAAATTGGTAATTTTTTAGCAAATTTTAGCGATTTTTGGAAAAAAATTTCTTAAAAATCGCTAAAAATTGTCATTTTTTACTAATTTTTGGTCAAAAACGTTAAAAATTCGCAATTTTTGCTAATTTCGGGGCACACCCCCTTAAAATTTTGGATTTGGGGTAGGCCCCTCGCCGAGGTCGGGGTAGACCCCCCCAGAATCGGACCCCGTGTCAATGTGTGACGATAAGAGTGTAATTCTATTTTAAGCACATTCTCTGTTAGCAAGAAGAGACCTCCAGATCAAGTGAATCAAACAAGCTCGCCTGCAATTTACGCTGAACCTCGGAGACAACTATTTATTCTAGTCAGCAGTTCAATCAAAGTGTAGCGCAATTCGTGTTAGTTCAGCCAACAGCGTTCAGCACTAGCGTAGCCATAAAAAATTTTTGAGGGGGGCAGGCCAAAACGTTTCAGAAATATGCGTTGAAACCGAACTCTGTGGAGGCAGATTTCAATTACATACAAGAACGTATTCTCGTTTAAAATTAGAGCCGCAGGCGAAAATGTTTTGGAAATATTTACACGAATTCCTACTTGGTATTAAAATTTTTCTTTCGCCTCCGACTTGGGAGGGGCATGCCCCCTCGCCCCAACCCCCTGGCTACGCGCCTGGTGCTCAGCACGCAGTTGTTCGCTCTCATAACAGACTTTTGCCATTGTCATACATGTGCAACTGCGCAAGCAGTGTTCTGATGGTGTACCAGTAGATAGATATACCCTGATCTCTGGGATAACCGCTCTGTTACCAAGCAAAATCAGACGAATCGCACAGAACGAAGAAGCGAGCGCTCCGCAAATCAACAAGAATTATTCCGAGAAACTAATTATAATTAATTAATAATTCTACCTCATTAGTTTACGAAAAGGATTCTCGCAGTGATTCTATTCCAGGAGGTAAAAAATATAAAATTAGAAAACTAAAACGGGGCTATGCAATTATAAAAATAATGAAAAAATCAAGCTGCATCAAGGGGGACCGCCCAAATTAATTCCTGGAACAATTGGTTGAGAAGGATCTTGTCCACGCATGATGTCTAATATGTACGTATTGGTATTAGACTGTGAAAATGAGGTAAGAAAACAAGCAACCTTAATCAAACCGGTAAAATAAAGCTATAAAGATAATAGGATTTTGCAGTTTGCCTGCAATTTGGGATTTCACAGAAGTCATTGCTGGCTGCGTCAAACCATTTGCAATTAAACCATTTGCAATTCTCATGTTCCCAGACTTTTAAAAAAACTAGTGTGCATCTAAATCAGAAGAACACTCTCTCAGGAAGATTAAGATTACAATTCACTATGTATGGTCGCTATACGACCACGCTAAAAGAAATTGGAAGAATATTGAGAATATATAAGGTTAGCATAAACCCCAGACCAGAACCACACTTCGCTGTAAATATAAAAAGCATACTAGCACTGTCAGATTTTATGCCAACTGTGCTTGAAGAGTTTGCTTTTATACTAAGATTGCTCAAAGGTCTGGACTTTACACAGAGTCTGCAAGGCTACGTTTCTATCACTATTATAGATAGCTTTTATTATGACTAATTCGTCACTGGTATTAATCGAGAAATTACAACAACATAATACGTATATTATAATTAAAGCAAAAATTATAATTTTGCATGTCATATGTTGTTTTCCATAAAGCTATGAAGTTAAATATGAGCTTACAACGATATATATCGACGTAGATCACCAAAATTCGGAAGTGTAGGCGACAGATAAAATTTGAGACCAGTAAAGAAACAACTGTTATTGTTCAGCTAAAAGATGAAAACGACATATCACTCTAGTTCAGCTCAAAAGGCAAGGTAATTATTACACTTTCCGCAATTCCTACTATTTCAAATTCCCTAAACAAGTTATCTCTAAGTTAACCAAGGTTCGTTGCAACCTGATATTATAGTGGCTCATCTAAAGTGATAATGATATCAAATTTTACACACTAAAGTCTAACCAAAACCTGTAGAAAACGAAATTTTCTACATCTCATAAACTCTTCAAGATAGATAGCACAAATTACAGTAAAGGGCCCCACTTTTACATGTACAGAAAGATAATAAACGATGGAACAGCGAGGATTTTATAAAAATTTTCTCCATGCCTGAAAACTCTACATTATGGCATTTGTAGGTAAGAAACGCGAAAATCACTAACTTTTTCGTAATTATCGTTGTATATACATAACTGTAATTTTCCCTTTTCCAATTTTACTGGCTACATCTTTCAATGGAAAACTTTCGGTTTAAAGGATTCATATAAGCTTCTAATTGATAAATGTGGCTTTTCACAATTTGCAGTTCCAAAGGTAAGATATAGGAATAAGCTACTATGGATAAAGGAAAGAGTTTACCATGCTATTACAATTAAGAAAAAGGAAACCAGGATAATACAGGTGTTTATCTTTCGTTTCATTTTATGGTGCTTGACAAGAATACGCGAATATTCCCCCGTCTGGAGAGTCGCGAAACGATACCCTCTCCCAGATAGGGGAAAGGGTAGACAACTCGACAGTCAATAAAATTACAGAAACTGCTCCCTGTTTATGGAAGTAGTAGAAAGATTGATTCGCATTTTTTCGGAAAAGGAGCCTCCGTTTGGGTAGGGATCGCCAAGATCGTTTCCCATTCAAAAGAGGGGTTTGCCACAGACTCATGAGGTGAAGTGAAGTAATACCAAGAGTGCATGAATAGAATATGACACCCACAAAACAGGCATCTCTTATAAGAGGCGAAACACTCTACTCTGAAAACCACCGAATAACCATTCCTCAAGAAATCCAGTTTGCGGGGTTGTGGGATAGGTTGTGCGAGCAGTATGTATTTGCTCTAACATCACCGAGAACGCCTACTATTATATGTACTCTTATGGTAAAGGTAACCCGTGGAGAATACCTCCATCTCTGCTTCGGGGACAAAAAGTGAAAATGTACAAACCCGGATACACAGCCACTGAACTAGGAATGTCACCTCAAACAATAACTGCGTCTGTGGAAGAATGGCCGGTCCCGCAAAGCCTTACGCCCTGCAAGGACGCCTGCTACCATCCCATACAGTGGTACTCATTTACAGACCAATTTAGAGCTTGTGGAGAACCGATATGTGCTTAGTTCCTTGTTCAAGGACATTTATTTTAGGCAGCGGGGATTTGAAACCTGGGATCGAAGTCGAAAGTCGTAACAGTGCCAGCGGCACAATGCCATTCTTATTTAAAAGCATACATTTATAAGGACGTCCTAAATTGAGGCCGAGCTGCCGAATAGATAGGGCATTGGACTTTGGAGCCTCGAATTCTATTTTAGCCATAGCCACTCTAGCTATTGCTTCCTAGAGGAAGAAATTTAGGGAAATGCTCCGTCGTTAGACTGAGAAAGAAATGGTGAGCCTGCGTGCTGCCTTTCTGGGGGTAGTACACATTAAAGAGGCTAAAGGGGATCAACCAGCACTGACAATTGTGCAATTGTGGTCCACCTGCCGGTGCTGGGTGCACGGCGCCATATCTTACCTTAGAAGTTTTGGGTTTTGTACTGGATATCCAAGCGGTTAGTGTTCCAGATTTCTAAAACCAAGAAAACAACAAGTTACGAACTACTAACAATCTGTACAGTTCCGCTTTGACGATTCAAAAATTCATCATGTTTTGCAGACTTTTCTATAAACACGAAATAATAGTTCTGATCTGATCTTCTATATGATTCCAAGCAGGGCGTATGGTGGGCTGGGCACACCCCCATAAGCGACCTTCTCTCCAAAATTCGTTCCCCTGTCCCAAACCAGAGTGTGGCCCTTTTGGTACCAAATTTTGCCCTGAAAAATTTGCTCACAAGATCAAATTTTCAAAAAATTCTGGTTTCTGTTCATTTTTGCGGTTGACCATTGCCGTAATCAGAATATTTTGAGAGAAAAATTAAATTTTGCAGTGTATGCTTGAAAAATAGCGCTTTTGTAAAAGCATATTTAAAAATTTCCTCTATCCTCCCAACAAAATTCCTTGCCAATCGGGCGCTTGGGGGGCCTAAAAAGCACCCTCACCCGGAAAGAAAAAATCCCCAGAATACACCCAGATCAAACATTCAAAGTACAAGCGAGTGGCCAACTCTTCAGTTTCTACAACAAAGCATATACTTACTCTTTTCTTTTCAGAATGGTCATCAGACCGATCATCATCAGCGCCCGCATCGCGTTCCAAATTGGTATTCATCTTCAGCTTTTTCCTGGAACTATGGTCCACTTTTTCTTCCAGCTTCTTCGTTTCGCTAGTCTCGCCCTTGGCATTCACGTTCTCATCAGCACAGGTACTGGCATTAGTGTCAATCTTCGAGTCATTACCAGCTGCCTTTCTTTTCACACCTTTCTTTTCTTTAGGGGAAACGTCCATGTCATTGCTATCGTCAACTTTGACAGATTTCCTTTTGGCAGATTTCCTGGGACTGTCTGCTGTCGATGCGGTCGACGTATTGTTTGTCTCAGTGTCACTATCATCGGACCCAAACGTGAACGTTTCTCGTGAGGTAGCATACAGTTGCTAAAAACGGAAATTCCCATAAATGTTTGCATTGCATTATGAAATAAGATAAGAACATTTCCACAACAGCTATGTTTCGGTCAGTCTGTCAAATTGTTTTAGCTTCAGTCTAGCCTTGACAATTCATTCTCAATCACGAAACAAATAAGTGGCAATCATAATGACAAGAATACATTCATTGGTGGATCCAACATTTCGTGACGGGGGAGGCTCCCTTCCTCGCCGCAGAAAACATTTAGCCGGGGTCTGGGGAGAGTACCCCCAGAAGTCGAAACACAATAAGTATGACTTAAATAAAAATTCGTTTCGAATTTTTGCCCTTGTTTCTATGTTCCTCCTTAATTTTTTAAACCTTCAAATCGCAAGGGGGGGGGTGGAAACAACTTAGCGCGACAAGAAGCTGAGAGAATGAGAAGTTAGACAGCTATATTATCGCAGTGAGTCAATATGAGCAAATACATTTTTGGGTCCAAGCGTAACAACCACTTCAATATCTAGGTACCTACCTACAGCAGAAAAGTCATGAAGACCGCAGAATGAATTTGTCTATACCTTCAATTCATCTAAATTTGTTGCTTCCTGCCAATCCTTGTCATCACGGATTCGCGTCACTCGGGGAAACCGAATAGAAATTCCGTCAGCCGTATGAACTTCTGCTTTCGAAAACTCTGCGCCAGCTATTTCCCAAACAGGAGCTTTCTAAATTCCAAAGGTATCAATTTTACAATTTTAAATTATATAAATAATTTCATAAACATACGTACATTACTTGAGTACAAAAAGACAGACGACAAAATATATACTAAAGACAACTAAGCCTACATTACTAAGCAACCAAGAACTCGAACACTGAAAAACAAACCTTTGGATTCTTGATCACAAAATCAGGGACAACTGTCCGATTTATGGACAACCATTTTGGCACCCTTGAGTAATCCTATAAGAAACAATTAAAATAAAAAGAACGCAAAATATTGCACTATAATCAATGACAGATAACTTCGCAACCGTCACAGACAAAACAAAGATGCAGAGGCACCTACCTGAAATCGGAAGTGAAAAGCTTTATCGCCCGAGCACAGCAGAAAGTAACCCGCCAATGGCGTGCGACTCTCAAGTATTATTTTTTCTGCTTAAAACATTATTTCTAATTAAATAGTATTGTAGTGCACATTAAATTTACTGCTTTTCTAAAAGAAGTCTTCAACTGTGCCAGTACAGTGAGCGATAACACTGTTACACTCTTGCTGTTACCAATTAAGAAAATTTCTATATCGCATAAAGACTTGCTTTGTTTATGGGTATCATGTCCTCCTTAAGTTCTTCGTTAATCCTCTCAAGGGCAGCATCGTCGTGTCCATTGCCACACTTAGTCACTGTACAAAATCTACCACTGGCTGGGTCATAGCAGCCCATCAAAAATACTGACATCAGTCCACCTAAAATAACAGCAAAAATAATGCAAGTTATGTCGAAAAGGCAACCTTAGAAAATTATTGCTCATTATAAGCAAAGCAACACACGGCTAAGAACACTATTGACACACTATCTTTTTGATACTTATGGATCAAACATTAAGGCAACCAGTACCCCTCTTTCTCGGCCATTGAACCCACCAAAAATAATCCTTAAATTTAGCCGAGGCAGCAAATGAGCCCCCGAGTTAAGACCTTCACGGAGAGATGCAGCGTCCAAGAGTGCCTAACCAGTGCATAACAAGTGCCCTTAACATTAATGGAATTTTTAATTCTCCTGGTCATCACGTTTTTTATTTTCAATAAATGTATCACCTTTACTGCCAGTGCCATAGTACGCTCCAAGCACAATCAAATCAGCACTATCTGCCATACTTCCCTCTGATAAGTAATCCTTTTTTACTTTAAGCCAATGTCGTTTCCCTGGCTCATATAAACTCTGAAAAGCAAAACACACATCAGTCTAAACTCAATGAAGAATACGAACAATGAAATCAAACCATCGCCAATATTGCAAACAAAATCAGAGAATAGCACGGATTACAAACCAGAACGAAAGGATGCTCACATTTTTTGGTTTCAGCACGAGACCTTCCAAACCTTCCGCAATCACGCGTTTTATCAACTTCTTCAAAGGTTTCGCTTCCTAAAATCGTGTATACTTAAAATGAACATTTAACAGTAATCCCAACCAAGACTACAAACAAACGCAATAGTTTGAAACTATTCTGCAACCGCAACAAAACGAACAAAAGTCTAGTAAGTAAAAGAGTTTTTAGACGATGTTAGATAGGTTTAGTCATACATGAATTTCGGTAGAGTGCAACATACTACCCAAACAAATTGCATGAAAGGGAAGGAGATAATACAGAGTTCTTGAATAAAGAAAATATTGAAAGATCAAGAAAATATTGAAAGAATCAAGAGAAAACAATAGCAAAAAACAGAAACCGTTAAATACAAATTGAAATCTAAATTAAGAATTCATGCTGATTAAATGTATCTACCTGCTTTCGGTCGACCTATAAAGACAATTTCGATGACCGCCCGACTTTTTTTAATATCTACTCACTAGTTGATGTCAAAAGTACAAAACAGTTCAAGGTTCAAAAAGATACACCATAGTATTAAGGCACTGCAGAAATGGTGAGTGTCCTGAAAATTGGGATTGAAACTAGAATCGCAATAAATGACCAATAAGAAGAAGTGTGAGGTCATTTAATGTGGTGATTCCTTTGGGGGGGGGCTTGGAACCACCTCCGTGGGAAATCCGATGGACACGGACCCCACCAAATGGAGATCCCCACAGGTGCCCCCTGGCATCCGTTTGGTCAACGGCGCAAATGGGTTCCAAACTCCCGGGAACACGACTGTGTTGGGTTAACACTGAAGCATCCGGAGTCCTCAAATTATGCTACCGAGCGGTTGGGTCCAACCCCCCACATCATTTCCATCCCGGATTCTCCGATGTGTGGACCTGACTATGCAAAGACGTGTGCTGGGCCAGTAGATGCCGAAGTGCCCTCTTGTAGCTTTTCTAAGCTGATGGAGCCCGGAAATGAACAACAACAACAACAACAACAACATTCCTTTTGGGCACATACTGTTGGTTGGCGGCGTAAATCAAGATGAAATTTGACGAAACTTTCCGAAATACGTTCTTTTAGCGTTCTAACACCCTCCGAGCAATCCCGATTCAAAAATTCGAGATTTCCGGTCAGGACGGTTTTTCCCAATTTCTGAAAGTTTGGCAGCAGCTATACAGTCATGACTATATTCATTCGAAAATCTCGTTGAGCTTCATATTTTTGCTTTTTAAAGCAACGTTCTAGCTTTTCCTACCGTGAGATATAGCAGATTTTCTTGTTTTGGCGTCGAAAACTTGTCATTTTTGCAGAAATAAAATAATCCATCATTTCTTGAACTATGCAAGCCGTAAAATTAAACTAAGGGCCTCGATCTGAAGGTCTCATAAGGGCAAATTATCCGAGGCATGATCGTCTTCCAACTGTTACCCCGTAGGCTGCTATCTTAAAAAATGTAGTTTTTGCAAAAACACGACAAATTTCTTTCCAAAGATTGCGGAGCATTCACGATGCAAGCTGGAGGGCTGCTACTGTACAGATGTGTTCTGCACAAATATATATACCCAGGGACGTTTTTTAGTTTCCCCGATTACTGCTTTCTAGCTAAAGTAATCGCTTGACAAATTTGGAAAAAGTAGGCAAGATACAGGTTACGCACACATTTCGGCTTATTTCTCTATAACGAAGAGCAATTTCACAATAAATAACAAATCGTCCCCAGCTATTTGATGGAGGTATCGAATGATATAGCCGGTGTCTCGCGAAAAAATTTACTTGAGTCTGGAAAAAATCTGGAAAATTATACTTCTTCTAAAATATGTAAAAAATATTTTTGAAAAGCAACATTAGTTTCATGGTATCCATTAAAAAGAGAAAATGTCAAGCTGCATTTTGATATAAAAATAACTTCTTAACTCCAAGTAATGAATGAATAATAATGGAGCTAACTTTATGTGACCAAAGGGAATCACCACCTTAAGAACTCACAAATTAATTGAAGTAATGAATCTTTCGGCCCCAATCCCTTAGATTAATACTTCTGATAGTTTGTGAGTGCACATGCATATCTAGGATCGGAACTGAAATTCGTCATCAGAGGGATCCAGTAAAATTTAGATTTCCTTTCAAATAATTGAAGTGATTTTATTTAAAGTATGTACTGGTCTGGTCAAGCCTCAACGAGACCCGAATTTCGGATTCATTTATTTGTTGCACAGATATCATTAGAACGCATAATATAAAGAAACAAATAAACTGCAGCAGTGCAAAATCGAGTAAATAAGGGCAATTTGTGCCCAAGTAATTATGACTAGACGGGACTAGCCCGTTGATTATGACCAAAGAGGTTAATAACACAATTAATTACATACAATTATTCCTTGTGCGGTTAGTGCTAAAGCAAGTAAACCAGATAAATTTCGACCAGTATGTTTTCGCAATGTTCCCCTCCAAACGTTTCATCTACACTAAAAATGTCGCAAATTTCCTGGAGTAGGATCGGAATTCTTCAATTAATATTATTCTAGATTGAAAATATATAGCGCGGCGGGAAAAAAACCCAAATTTTCGAATTTTGGCTGTAACTTTTTTATTAAGCGACAAATCGAAAATCTAACGATAACTACCATGAGGCCTTGCGAAGAGCTTCAAAATGAGCTATAAAACGTCTCTCTAGCGCTTACCGTTGGCGAGAAATTTTCGACCAAACCGATGGGAAAAAACCCAATGCGGGAAAAAAACCCATGGGCGGGAAAAAAACCCAGCCGAATTTTTTGCTGCAAGCACGCCAGAACGGTTTTGACTATACCATTCGAAAGAGCGGGTCATTTTTAGTACATCTGAATCATAAAATACCAATATTTTTGCAAAAAATCATGTCAAATTGACTTTTCAAAATTTCGTATGTTTAACACGTAAACATAGGCAAATTTTGGAAATTTTTGAAATTTGCTTAATTTCTGCATTTTAAGCATCCTATCACATAGAAAACTTGTTTTTATTGCATTTAAAGCCAAACCCGACCTATTTTAGTGAAAAATTTAGCGGTTTTTGGCGAAATTTGAAAATTTGGCTTGAAATGGCACCATCTCAGATTTTGGCCACCTGGACCTCACATGGAAGGTCGAACCTAGGTAAACTCGATACCAAATTAATCAGGAGGCTCTACTGAGCTAAGAAATGCATGAATTTTTCCTTTGCTGCTAATGGTTAGAAAAAAATTTCATTTTGAAATTTGGGTTTTTTTCCCGCCGAGTCTAGGTCACCCCCAGGTCGCACCACAGGCACTAGAGCCAAATTGAATACACCATCGTGAAGTTCGAGACATATCCTCTGTGAAACTGTAATCCGTTTTGGGCTAAGTCTTTCCAGTAGTTCAGGGTGACCCCCCAAAGTTGACCCTGCCTGACCCCCATGTTGGGACCAAAAATTCCAAAATTTTCAAAGTCCCAAAAAATTTGCTGAGAAGCAGTGGGAGCTACAATAATACACCCTCTAGGGTAGTTTTGGACGCTCTTTAAGATAGGCTATTAAAATCCGATCTAGCTCATATGGGTGACTCACACTGGCGATGGGTTTTTCCCGCATATCGGTTTGGGTTTTTTTCCCGCCGCGCTATAACACGCTTGTAATTATTGAAAGTATGTAGGTAATTACGTTTAAATCTTGATATTCTGAAAACATGATTCTGTTAGGGATTTCGGTCATATTCTCCTCAAGTATCCTTTTTCGTTCCACCATGGGACTGAAATAAAAAAATTACAACATTATTGAAGCAAGGAGCCTCGAACTGATTTGGAAAAATATTACCCTGAAAACAACCAAAACTATGTTTACAATTAGAAACATTACGGTCGCCAAATTATACGCACACTTAACATTACAATATTATAGTGCACTCAAAGCATCTACTTCCATAGTCACACTCTAGAACTTAGACGGAGATTTGGATTAACACTGAGCTATAGTGCAAAGGAATCTCCTTCTGTAAATGCACACCACACCAATGGCTATATGCTAACTAGGCCACTGAATTCTCGTTGTGTATTAATAAGGAAATAATGCCAATTATTAAAAATGGATATTACTAACACTTCTAGTAAACTTCGATCATTGTACAGCATGCAGTCAAACACAAACAAGCACACGCTGGCATTCTTGAAAGCAGCTTTCTATAAAAACAAAGCATCCACAAATCAGTAGACAATCTTAAGATAAAACCGAATTATGGTGCAACACTTAAGTCATATGACGTCATGTCAGATAGAAATGTACTTAACCTCGACATTATGTGTCATAAAATTATAACATTACCGTAGGCAAAGGCTGGAACTATCCGATGTAGGCTACCGGCTTACCCCACCACCAGGGGCCCAGTTGCGAACACGAGAAAGCAAACACAGCAGGCTAATTTCTTGATAAGGGTTTCTATTTAAGGAGAGAAGGGGTGGGTGGATGAGAACGATAGCCCGCTTCGGATAGTTCCAGCCTACAAGACACAGTGTGCCTAATGCCACCTAAGTTGTATTATGCAATGTGCATATTAACATTATCCATGTTATTTGTTAATAGAAGAATCGTTTAAATGCTACGGCACATCAGAACCTATGGACTAGAATTCTAACCATAGATCAGCTTTATTAATACTTTTTATTATTAATACTCAACGAAACTAAACAAATTCGGTATCGTAGGAATCAGCACGTCGAGCACTACAAGTCGGAAAAAAGTTTTGGTCAAAATTTCCAACTTTGAAAATTTTCGCTTCCGGGCAAGTTAGGTCCGTTTGTTTTTTTTCCGTGTAATTCTCGCTCGGAAAAGTGCAATTTTCCGACTTAATGATAGAACGATCTGGGCATTTTCAGCAGGTGACGTTTGGTTTTTCTGAACGTATATATCCCGAAAGTGAACCTTTTTGATAGTTTTTCGCTGCACGGCCAAACATGTCACCTGGCTGGCCGGCTAAATGTGGCTTAAGCGTTAAGATGGCCACAAAAGGCCAATTTTGTGTCAGACCTGCAGCGCTCAGGAAACAAGCTAGTGACACGCGGATTGTTGCATAAGAAATTGGGTTGGGTACCATGGAATAGAGAGGACGATTTTCGATATCTGGCCGGGACCGTTCAGGCGGCCGGTCCAAAGTTGGTCTGGCCAAATAGCCGTTTTCGGAAAATGTCGAAGTCCCAACTCCACAGAAAATAGTCAAAATGGGCCATTTATTGGGACGCATACAAGTGCAGCAGAGCATTACAAATCGTGCTGAATGAGTTTCCTTCACTGACAGTAAAGTTTGCATCTGGTTGCGCTGCAGTAGAGTGCTGCCAAAGTACAGCGCGGCCTATAACTAGCTACAGGTAAGGTGCGATCGTCCGAAGTTTTGCATATAAGTGCGGCAGAGCATTACAGATCATGCCGCAGATTGCGCTGCAGTAGACTAATGCTGAAGTACATCACGGCCTATAACTGATGACATGTATGTACAAATAATAAGTAGATTTAGCAACTAAACCTATTTCAGCCATGGGCACTGGATGTTGGATTTCGGTCAAAATAGAGAAAGAGGAAGAAATTGTAACTTTTCAAGCTTCTTTGTTCTGTACTTTCGGTTGACGATCAATGATTGGCTGAATGTTTAAAGTTTCTTTTATGAAACTGACACTTTTACTTAAGGTTTACAGGGAACCTTAAAAATTAAATAGGACAGGAATAAAAATGCTCCGATGGAGCATGAAAACGGCAATATGGGTGACATGAGGTTGTAAATGACGCCAGGAGGACTAGGTTAAAAGCGCACTAATATGGACCAGCTTCGCTGAACAACCCATATTCGCAGTCACTCATGCTCCACTCCACATATGATATATACGCTTCTTCAGCTTTCAAGACATGCGACGATTTGATATATAAATATCCAAATGAACAATGCTATACTGGTAGAAAGGTTTTCAAGGAGTTTTTGCTGAAAAGATTCTGGTATTAAATCGATGCGAAAAGCAGTTGACATTATGTGCGTGTATTATTAAGTTGCATAATAAAGAGCACGACTACATTGTATACTTTCAGGGTCGTCCTGCTGACAAATCGTCAAATTTTCTGAAGAGTTGCCAGCAGCAACTGTTTGGGCAGTTTTCGCGAATATGGGTTGTTCAGCGAAGCTGGTCCCCATAGTAGTGAGCTTTTAACCTAGCCCTCCTACAACCTACAACTAGCGTTTACAACCTGCCCCGAACATATTAACGGTTTAAAACCTAGTCCTCTGTCCATTTACAACCTAATGTCACCCATATTGCATTTTTCATGTTTCATCATCGGAGCATTTTTATTCTTGTATATAGTAATATTACAACTGTCTAGCAAATTACACACTATTATTGCTGGTGTTACCGATTTACCTTTCACGACAGGCAATAACCTAAATAGTATAAGTTTATTTTATTAAGTTTAAAACATTTAGTCCTTGAAACTGAGTAACCTTATGAACACCAAGCGTGCCGAAGGGTAACGGCTTCTGTGTTGTTGTATCAACCAGCAAAATTTCACTATCTATCACTAAATCATTTCCAGAGGCAAATGCTTCGCTAATATACTTTTCAAAGTGCGCAACCTAAAACAAGAACGCACGAAAAGCTGAAGACAGTAGTTAATTGGTCAAATCTTCACTACTATGTCCTGTCCATAAAAAGAACTAAAGTCTGACCAAAAAACGTAGAAAGCGAAATTGTTTTCTTTATATCTCAAAAACGCTTCAAGATAGCTACCACAAAGTACGTCCAAAGCCTTTCGAAGATCCGTTCACCGATATCTGCTAAATCAGCCTCACTTGGCTGCCTATCAATAAATGGTATCAATAAATGGTATATATTTTTTCTGAACCGGACTGATGAAATCTTTCTTTTCGTGAAAAATTTTTTTTGAAATTTCAAGTGCGATTTCAAAGGGCGCCGCTTTTATATGTACAGAAGGATTGGTACATGGTAATTTGGCTCTCTTTGATGTTGCCGCCTTGATTTGCCTGAACTAGCAAAAACCAGTTGAAAAAGGGAAATTGTTTAAAAATTCATTGCGGACGCAATATAAGTCGTAGCCACAAAAACTTTATATCGTTGAATTCAGCATAGATTGAACGTTATTATTATGTTACTTTTACTCACTTTTCCTAAACTCGCTATGTCAAAATTTTAGGTCAAAAAGTGGTATTTTTCGAAAAAATCTTTCAAATTTTGAAATCTCACATAGGTGAAAGCGGACGCCTAGGCGGTCCTGAAAATCTAATCGAAAAATTTTCCGTTGAGCGAGTCGCGAGTAATAACCAGTCAAAGTCGAAAAAGCGGCAAAGGATTTTAAAAATCTAAAAAATGGAATAACTCACGCAATTTTCAGCCAAAAAAGTTGAATTTGGCGTGTAGAACTTTCATACAAGGGGAAAATTTTCCTGAAAAAATCGTGGCAGTACCATTAACCAATCCTTCTGTACATATAAAAGCGGTGTCCTTTGAAATCGCACGGGAAATTTCTAAAACTTTTTTCACGAAAAGAAAGATCTCATCAGTCCGGTTCAGAAAATATATTATACTTTGTGGTAGCTATCTTGAAGCATTTTTGAGATGTAAAGAAAACAATTTCGCTTTCTACATTTTTTGGTCAGACTTTAGAGTATTGCACTCCATCCCCGTCATGTTAAAAATACGTACGTACGTACAGTATAGTACTTATTGTATAGTAACAAACCTTATGTTTTAAAACTGGCTTCAGTGATCTGGAATAGTAAGAAAATTTGTCTCCTTTCTTGTGGACTTGAACTCGTTCACCGTCATACTTGATTTCTGCAAACATTCCACGAGGACACTTTTTCATGGCATAATCAACAGAACGGCAAGGTTCCGCCTAAATCAAAAGAAATTACTATGAGCATTATTGAAAACCGTTTACTGTTAAAAAAATAATTCACATTGTAGACTGAATAATGGCATGAAATCTCTCCAAGACTGCATATATGACGATATCTAAAAGACTGTTCAATCCTGAAACAGGGTATATTTACAGTGGAGAGAGGTAGGCCCCTGGCCGAGACATACCTACCGGACCCCTTCCGACAAAATCCGACCTTCCTCCAAAATCGATCCAGGATGTTTTGGGTAGAAAATTTTTGCCATGAATAGGACTTTCAAAAATGTTAAAGTTTCGCCAGACATTTTTTCAAAACTGTCTATTTTTAGTCTGAATCTAGGTATTTTTGAGAACGTTTTGCGTTTCTCCATGCAAAACAGGCTGAAAATACTTTTAGCTTTTTGGGTTCTCTTTTGCAAAACATTCCCCCTCCAAAGAAATCCTTAAAAAATACCATGATGAAACACAAAAATCAAAATGCCCATACCAACATTGGAAGAATAGGGACACCTAGTTGAATATCCGCAATCAGTTTGCCACCATCACTTGCCCGATTGAGAACATTGCGCAGATCTCTTGAGGTTTGAAATGCAGCATAAGCATTTGCATCAATAGCGTCTAAGCTAAATGAATTTCAAAATGTAATTAACACTAACAAGACCAGGGAAACCAAACTGACCTACACTAATCCATCCGAGTGACCTGCTAAACGCTTTTTCAAGTTAAAATTTAAAGTGTAAGCGAAATTAAATATTTCAAGTTTAGGTGTCTTAACTTTGCCACAGCTTCATTCAGAGTTCCAACATTTTGTCTTTTTTGATAATATGAGACTACATCGTACGTGGAAAATGAGCGAAATTGGTGATTATTCAGTCATTCAGATTTTGGACAAAGCAATTATTCCCTCAATTAAATTAAGCAAATTCCATGATTCACAAGAACAATCTTCGTACACAGTTAAACTACGTACATGTGTTTGGCTCCTGCGTTAATTCTGAGATCGTGCTTCAGCTGTCGTACGACCACTACTAAATCTTCTGGAGTGCATCTAAATAATTAATGTATTATTAAAAATAATAGTCTGAAGTTGCAGTCGACCATAGCATTCAGAAGGCATAATAAGTCAAGCTGTAATTTATTGTTCTGGTCCTGTCTAGGAGTGAGCTTAACTCCATTTTCAGTGGCGAATATAATCCGCTGCCCCTTTCATGTCGACACTGGCAACAATTAGAGGAATTTGGTCAGCAGCAAGCAGACGATTGCGAGTGGCATGAATAAGTTACCAGTTTTACTGCCTGCAGTGAAAGCAACAGTACCATCGTAGGAGACATTAGTCACGCCCGATGGCTGAGAGCCGCGCCAACCACAGAAAAGACAAATCAACCGCATTTAAGCACAATAATAACTAAGGAAATATGCGATGAAAGATACTATCACCAGATCTCTGTCAAACTTATTTCTACTAATTGATTCTTACCGCTTAGCAATGTCAGCTAAATGGGCAAGTTGATCATCTTCTTTTGTATACGTGGTCATTTCGTCCAACCAGGCGTCAACCTAAACAGCCGTTTACAAACTACAATACAGATTCGGTTTCCAATATCAAAGCAGCGACCGCTTGGTGAATACAAAATTCTGGGATTTGCCCCCTCCCTCCACTTTTCTGGCTTCAACCCCTCCCCCCCTCCGCTCACCATAAGGTACCCAGAAAATGCCAAATTTTAGGATTTTTGGACAATCACAAATTTTCCCGCTTCGTCGGATTTTTCGGTAGTTATCAGTATCAGTTCGCTACATTATCAGTAGTACTGTACGCATTGTACGCCATCATGAGGTCCAACCGACTTATTCATTATCCAATCTAGCACTAATCCAATCTAGCACTATGTTGAACAGCATTGGAGACAGAACGCAGCCCTGTCTCACATCGGTTGAAATAGGAAAGCTCCTCGAGAGACCAGCCAGCGATCGAATACAGGATGTTGCACCACTGTACATATCTTCAAGTATGTTGAGATACATTGGAGGCACGCCACACTTGCGCAGGGCATTCCACATAGAGGCACGATACACACTGTCAAACGCAGCGGCAAAATCGATGAAGCAGATCACAGTCGGTTTCCCATGGCGAAGACGGCGTTCGATGCACAGGCGAAGGATGAAGATTTAATCGATGCAGCCTCTGCCAGACCGAAAGCCGGCTTGTCGCTCCCTTAGTTGTCTTTCGTACAGGTAGAGAAGGCGGGAGCATAATACGCTGAATAGGATCTTTCCAGCTATCGACAATAAAGTGAATCCACGGTAGTTCGAGCACAGTCATATTTGCTGCTCTTTTTGTACACCGGCACAATTATGCCATCTTTGAAGTCATGTGGGACGATTTCTGAGCCCCAGATTTTCTGTATCAAGTCGACAATGGCGTGATTTATGTTATCGAAGTCGAGGGACTTCAGGGCTTCAGCAGGTATGCCGCATATGTACGCAGCTTTTCGCGACTTCAGGCTTCTGATGGCTTTCCAGATGCCCTCAGCTGAGGGAGGCTCCTGTCTGACTGTCAGTGTGCGTTTTGGAAAAAAGTGCGCATATGCACAATAAAATGCACAAAAAACCCTGGTCTGACAGTTTCGGAAATCAAGGGGGGGCCTTCCAGGTCTGGGTCGCGCATTGCGGGGGCGGGACGGTTGTATAGATCTGAAAAGTGTTCAGCCCAGCGTGCAGGAATGTTACTGGGCGATTTCAGGCTGGTTCCATTAGCGTAATTAAGGGTAGAAGGAAGACTGTTTCGGTTACGCCCACAAGTCGAAGACCTAGTATAAAAATGTTCTTACCTTACCCTGCTCTTACACAGTTAAACCAACAAACTAGAATGCGAACAAGCAAACTAGAAAGTGTCAATGTCGCCAATTCAACCAACTAAATATTCTAAAATTCAAATATGATTACTAAAGCGAAACGTACATCATAACAAGACAGGATGCTTTCATTCTGAGGTGGACACTTCTTACTCTCTTCAAAGAAAGCCTTTACAGTCAAAGAAACGTCACCCTAAAACAAACAGTTGTAACAATGAGCAGCAGTAGTAACAACTGACGCAGAGTTTCTTGTCAACATTATGTGCAACGTACAACGCTTCTTACTGCCCCAACCGAAAACATTAAAATAAGCACAAAAACAGAGAAAACAAAAAACATTTTGTGCAGCTAATATAAAGCCACTATAATTACCGTTACTATCTTAAAACTAAACAAACATACTCCTTTATTCAAATGATCGATCATATCGTCAGGGTCGGCGCCAAAAATCTGAAATTCATAACAAATTTATTTATAAAATAATATAATAAAATAAACATTCATAAAACTCAATTTGACAAGGCGATCAAGTTAGCGAATATCAACAGACTTTAGAGATTAGTTTTCGAAAAGAAAAGAAATTTGTTCAGCAAAGAACAAGGTATTATGCGCAAGCAAAGTGACAAAAAAATTCATACTTGACTGAAATGTTTGATAATCTGCTTAGAATTGATATTGTACACTCGCTTAATCACTCCAGGCAACAAAAGTTTAACAACCAAGTATATGTCTCCTTGGAATCCTTCTACAATCACAAAACAGCAAATATAATATAAATAATGTTCAAACTCTTCGTTGAAACAAAAAGTTTTCTAACACGGGAACGATAAGTTATCAAAAAGTAAAATCTATCCATAGCATAAGCAGTCTAGCTAGAATCGTCAACTATTATAATTAATCCTAGGTTTAAAAACATTACGTACTTAGCTAGCACAGATCTAGTTCAGACTATGGACTGGACCTGGACACACAACCCCAGCCCTACTGTGTACCTAGATGTTGTGGAACTAAAGTTTTATGATTAAAAACTTATCTAAACTCCAATTTAATACAGCAAAAATAGATATGGATAAAAGGAAAAAAGAAACAAGAAATTATATACCTCGTGATATTCCAGATGTAAGAAACTTCTTAACGGTTGCAGTTTTCTCTTTGTAGGAGCTGACTGAAGCAATTCGATCGCATAAATCTACAAATGTAGACCAGGCATTATCAGGATGATCTGGGGCAATTCTATCCTCCACAGAGATTCCAAATTTGTCCAGAACAGAGGGCTGACCGGATACCTCTGCGCCGTCTTCATCGGTATCATGTCCAGCGGCGGGTTTAGGAACTTCATCTGGAATAAAAATTTGTGTGCCGGAATATGAAAAGTACTCCCCCGGCAGTGTAGTTGCACATAAATGCAATATGAGCTGCGACAGTCATCATTTACATAACTTAGCAAATTATCAAGCAAACGGATTCAAGAGAATGTTCTAATATGTGACAGTTATTACAATATTTATATATGTACCAACATCCTGAAATAACCCACACTATTCTTCACTTGCGAACTTTTCACTAAAGTACAAATTAGTTCAGAAAAATTTACTGTCAAGAACTATTATATAGTTTTTAAAAGAAAATGAGGTAAACGCGGGCTGGCAGGTAGATGCAATTTTTTGCAATGGCTCGCTCAGTTAAGCACCAACTTAATCAAACATTTCACGGGAAATTGGATACGTGGACTAAGACGTGGTTTCAACTGATGCTGAAATCGTCACGCTTTAAGGTTACTTTTCGCCTCAATTTCTGTCTCAAAACATTTGCATCATCTGTATTTTCATTTTACAATAGTTATTTTGAAATATAAGGGAAAATAAAGTTTGATTCATTAAAATGAAAATATAAAAGCAAAAATCAAAGCAAAGCAAGTATTTTTGTTACCGATTAGTAAATACAAATATATAGCTACTGATTTATTTTCAGGCCAAAATCTATGGGAAGACATTATAGGGGATTCAAGATCGCCTCCCATCGATGGGGGCTCATCCAAAACCAAAATCGGAGGCATCTTTTTTGAAAAATTTATTCACATTTAATTTTACGTTTTTTGCGTAAAAGCTGGCAAAAGTCGCTAAACACGACTACGTATATAGTTTTAGGTATTTCTAAGCGGTTTACGCGTCAAAAATCCGGAACAACTTGCTGTCGTACTAGTACAATTTTGACTTTATGCAGGGTTTTTCACTCAAAAACTTGAAACTATATAGAAATTTGGCTTGACGCGGAGAGAACTTATTACTGTTAAACAAAGTTTTAAGAATGCTGCGTTCAATTTACATAAAATAGACTGAAAAATAAAACATTAGCAAAAAAAGGGTTTGAAACTTCGTTTCAACACTATTTTTACAATTGCTTAGTTTCGATACGTCGAAAAGCTAATAAAAGTGTTCAAATAGCTTTAACATGCCTTTATTCGTTAAGACAAGCTACAAATGCTATAGAAACAAATTTTGAGAAGCTCTGACATGATTAGGGCAGCAGGAAAAAACCAACCCCATTCTATAGCGTTTAAGCCGTCCAGGCTACCAACAGAAATTTGCTTTCATCGCCAGAACCACAACAACTAACCAGGAATACGTATATGTCGCAAAATTAGTCGTAAGCACAATATTTAAAAAGCGAAAAATTTTTAGCAAAAAAGCGAATCAATTTTTAGCAAAAACACGTTTTCTTAAAAAACACTTTTTCTTAAAAATCACAGGTCTGATTTTGAAAAAAACTGACAAAAACATTTTGAAAACTACATAGTAGTTACTGTTCGGACGAAAAACTGCCTCCCTCAGCCTGGGCTTATTCTAGGCATTTTTTCTTGGGGGAAGTAAGAGGGGCAAGGAAATTTTGGGGGGGGGGCGAAAATTTTTCTAAAAATATGCTAAAAATAGCGCTATTTTTCTGGCATGTACTGTAAAAGTTGATTTTTATTGCAAAAATAAGCAGATTTAGTGTTAAAAAAGGCGAAAAAAGGGTAAAATTCTCCGGCGACGCCTGAAAATTTTTGAAAATTTGGCCTTCTGAGCGGTTTTTTCAGGGCAAAATTTGGTACCAAAAGGGGCACCCACTTTTTTTGGGAGGGGCGATTTTTTGGGGGAGGGGGAAGGGTGCTTATGGGGGGTCCGCCCCCCCCCCAAGTAGAATAAGCCCAGGGAGCCTCCTAGGGTTGGTTTTTCCGGAAAAAAAGTCGAGCGGAAAAAAGTACTATTTTCCGGTTTTTTCCGACTTCTTTCCGCTGTCCTAATCATGTTAGAGCTTCTCAAAATTTGCTTCTATAACATTTGAAGCCTGTCTTGACCTATAATTCGGCATGTTAACGCTATGCACTAGCGTAGATACGGGGGGGCGGGGGGGGCGGCCCCCCCGAAATGGTTTTGCCCCCATGAAAAAAATTGGCCAGAAGAAAAATTTTAACCCCGCGCGAAGCGCGGGCGTTCAAATTAATCATAAACACAAAGAAATTGTACTGAAATACACCAAAAATGAGTGCAATTGTATATACTTCATTGAAAATTTTTCGCGCCGTCGGCGCGACTTCATTATTAGCATATACTATACATAATTTGACCTTTACTGGTTTGCTTTACTTTACTTTGCCAGCTTTGTAGTTTTATTAACTGCATTATATATTCCAAACATGATTGCCTTAAATGGTGGATACTGGATATATTATATATATATATACGTACTGCATATGTGCTGCTTGGAATACCCTGTTCATAATGAGAGCATCCAGTCCAGTTTTCGTACGAGCCTATAGAAGGGGAAAATAATAACTTAATTAAACTACAAAATTTGGTTTGGGAATTGATAATATACAGTGCAAAGAATTCAATGTTTCAATAGCGTTTTAATGGCAAAATTGAAAAATTTTCTCAACTTCTGGGGGGCTCCGCCCCCCAGACCCCCCTTTTTGGGTTTTAGCATGCCGCTTTCGTTTACAACAGATTTACGCAAAGGACCTTATAAAAATTTTGCATGTAGTGTTCATACAATTGTTGAGCGAAAAATAAAAATTTTACCCCTCCCCAGACTTTGGTCCAAACCGCCCCCCCTGAAAATTTTTCGTGCCTACGCTACTGACGCTATGTGAACACTTTTATTAGCTTTTCGACGTATCCAAACTAAGCAATTGTGAAAAATTTTGTTCAAACGAAGTTTCAACAGACTATGGGCGTAACTCCCAGTTACCTTAGTTTCTGAGAGCATTGACAACTTTCAAATAATTTTTCCGTGTACATAATGTTTTATTCTTTCACAACTTTGAATCTTAGACGTAGATAAGGATAAAGTTCGTTTGCTACAGTTTCCATTTATATGCAAAAGATGTGCCACCAGGCAAGTTTTATCTTAGTGGGCAAAAGCAAGCAGGGCTTCAGTGGTGAAGCAACAAAGAACTGTTGTAATTAAGAGCATAGATGTTGGCTGAAATTCTTAAATTGACCAGCTAACTTCAAAATAATTAGTTTCTCGTTGAACTGACAATAATACTTCATAAAGCTGAGTAGTTTATGACAAATTAAGAAAACATCAAATTGTCGGGCTTCAAAATCAGAGCAAACTCAAAGCAGAACTAGTAATTTGGGGAAAATGAACAAAATTTGAGAAAAATCACTAAAATGTTCATTTGAACACTTCTAAACTTCCCAGAATTATTAAATTTTTCCGACTTTTTTTCCGTTTTTTCAGACCCTCCGGAAAAAAGGAAAAAATGGAAAAAACCCTTTTTTCCGGGACTTTTTCCGATGCCCATCCCTCCCGCCCAAAGAAAAATTCCATACCCAGGGTATTTTTTACCGGGGGGGGGGGGGCGGGGGGCAATTGTCTTTCCCCCCGAAATCACCCCCTCCCGGGATTTTTGCAACCCCTCCCGGGATTCTTTGGGGGCTCTAATTTTTGCCAAAAACAAACAAATTTTCAAAACGCACACCTATGATTCCATCTTTACCCTACCACAGCCTTCCATAGCCACTTTACGAAGAAACCCAATGAAGAAATCTCAGACGCATATATACTACACTCGGAGTGCTATACAATTTGCGCTGCATATATATTTTTCACTGTCTCTAGGGACTTTTGGTGACTCCAGGGGCTCCAAACAAGCAACAAAACCTGAGATACATGACGACATCTAGTACATTTATATTTTAGCTACAAGCTGCTCCAACCAATTTTTATATATACCATGCCATACTTAACTGAAATGCTGAATTGATGCAGACGGGACCTACCCGGAAGACCGAACATTTTATTCAAAGTTGTCTGCTTTCCTTTGGCTCCCTTTCTGGGAGATGTTGCAGAACTGGATTTGACACCGGGGCCGGACGTTCGCTTTTCAGATAGTTCTAAAAGAATGATAACAACGAATGGTACAATCGAAGATTATACATTACAAAAATTGAGAACTTATCTTTTTGATGCTATTGTCCTGGTCTCTTGCATCGAGCGAATTACATAACTTTGCTCATAAACAACAACCTGTTAAGTTTACAATGGTGCTCAATTGATAGCGTCTTATATGTCTTATATATCCAAAAGCCAACGAGAAAATTAAACCTTTAAAATCGCACGCTGCTTTTAGTTAACAATAATCCAAGACTCCCTCCCTACGCATAAAGAATACGTATATACCTATTACGCACTCTTACTAATACTTGACGATCCACGAAATAACAACGTACTTACTTGACATAAGTTCCAGAAGTTCGTCTTTATCTTCATCCTTCATATCAGCCCAACCTTCCACGTCTTCAGCCGACTCTATAATCTTAGTGTTGGCTCTAGCTCGCATAAACGTATCGAAGAGACAACCTGGATGATAGTATTGTTTCATTTCACCACCACTCTCCGAAAACGGATTAGGAACCAACTTTGCCAGGCGGATTGCACCAGATTCTATTTTCTGAAATTGCATGGGAACTAAGTAATTTATTCATTCAAACAAGTAATAAAAATGCTCCTCTGGAGCATGAAAAAGTAATATGGGTGATGGTGAGGTTGTAAAATCAACAGAGGACTAGTCTAAAAAATGCTTAATATGGGGGCTAGGTTCAAAAAAAGAAGAGGACTAGGTTGTGGGCGAATTAATATGGGCACAGCTTCGCCGAGCAACCCATATTCGCGGACAGACAAATTTATATACTACGTATTACATATACCAGTGTTCAGTTTTAGTTACGGTGCGTAAATAATAATATACAACTATGACAAACGAGTTTTAGCGGAAGCAAACATTTCTTTCGATAAACTCTTAATATTTACTGTGCATTTTAACCATTGATAAGAAAACTCTATATTTATACAATAATTTCAGGACTCTCCGACGATCTTCTATTTCTATTGAACCGTTAGCGTTACAATCATAGCCTTGGTTCTTTCTAGTTGCTTGCCGTAGTCCAGCACAACCAAATTACTATATAGTTTACGTATATATAAGCAAGCAACTTGCAGCGATTGTTTAACTGCTGGAATTGTTATTATTGACTGACAATAAAGGCATTGTATATGACAATCGCCATGGCGAAGCGTGAAAGCCCGCGAATATGGGTTGCTCGGCGAAGCTGTGCCCATATTAATTCGCCCACAACCTAGTCCTCTTCTTGTTTTGAACCTAGCCCCCATATTAAGCATTTTTTAGACTAGTCCTTTGTTGATTTTACAACCTCACCATCACCCATATTACTTTTGCATGCTCCAGAGGAGCATTTTTATTACTTGTCCTTCTGTCATTTTAAAGTATCCCTTTCCAGCAATGCGGCAATGGATACAAGGAGCTTGAACAGAGCCGTAGATAGAGCAGAGAAGTGATTATATAAATATAAGTGCCACTGAACTCTAACCTCCGCCCCAAAGCTTCGGCCGCTGCAACCTCTGTTTGTGGGTGGTATATAAGGAGAAAACCTTTTCGCCTCGCCAAAGACTTCGACAGTATGCCCCTCGTGTTCACCGACACGGATTTACTGTATGGGTACCGCCAGAGGGCCGAAAAACGCTGTTTTAGGGGTTTGACCAGTGGTCAATAGGCCTCATAGACCGTAGTGACCACTGGTCACTTCCCTCGATTTCGGCAATATGCCCAATGAAACGAGCGTAGTCGATTTACTATATATGCCCCCAACCAAAACGCCGAAAAACGCTGTTTAAAGGGGTTTGACCACTGGTCAATAGAACTCATAGACCGTAGTGACCACTGGTCACTTCCCTCGATTTCGGCAATATGCCCAATGAAACGAGCGTAGTCGATTTACTATATATGCCCCCAACCAAAACGCCGAAAAACGCTGTTTAAAGGGGTTTGACCACTGGTCAATAGAACTCATAGACCGTAGTGACCACTGGTCACTTCCCTCGATTTCGGCAATATGCCCAATGAAACGAGCGTAGTCGATTTACTATATATGCCCCCAACCAAAACGCCGAAAAACGCTGTTTAAAGGGTTTAAAGGGTTTGACCACTGGTCAATAGAATCCATAGACCGTAGTGACCACTGGTCACTTCCCTCGATTTCGGCAATATGCCCAATGAAACGAGCGTAGTCGATTTACTATATATGCCCCCAACCAAAACGCCGAAAAACGCTGTTTAAAGGGGTTTGACCACTGGTCAATAGAACTCATAGACCGTAGTGACCACTGGTCACTTCCCTCGATTTCGGCAATATGCCCAATGAAACGAGCGTAGTCGATTTACTATATATGCCCCCAACCAAAACGCCGAAAAACGCTGCTTAAAGGGGTTTGACCACTGGTCAATAGGCCTCATAGACCGTAGTGACCACTGGTCACTTCCCTCGATTTCGGCAATATGTCCATTGAAACGAGCGTAGTCGATTTAGTATATGTGCCCCCAACTAAAACCCCGAAAAATGCTGTTTATAGTGAGTTTTCCCTACTTTGGCCCTGGGCAAGGAACCACGGGAGCCATGCTGACCAGTGGTCACTTCGGGCGGTATCGGCAGTATGCTCATCGTTTTCAGCGACCCCGATTTACTATATATGGGCACCACCCCAAGGCCGAAAAACGCCATTTTTAGTGACTTTTAGACCATTTCTAGTAAAAGTGGGACTTGGAAACTTTTCGCCAAAACAGGTGAAATAATGCAAAGTTTGGGCCTATCTCCTGAAAGCTGCAGAGCGAAATTAAAAAAGCCCCCTCGTTACTTTGTGCGCATAGTCCGAAATATTCAAATAAAATAAACCAAACCGATCTAGCTGCTAGCCTGAGAAAAAAGTCCACCACAACCGAAGTGCCAAAATAGCGAAAGTCCGACTTTGGGGCCTTGGCACAGAGCCAAAATTGGCCAGGTGCCAAAATGACCAAAAAAGGTAGCATGGGGGGATACTGTCTACCAACATATAACAGTAGTATTGGACCAAAATGCCCACATCGTTCCAACACTTCGCTAGAAAATGCACTTCCAATAAGCGTTATTAACCGAGAAAAAAAAACAACCGCACGGTATATAACTCCCGCCTAGTGCAAAATTTCGAAGTTCCGAATTTTAACCAAAAGTATGGTGGTACTTGTAGTACTACTCGAGTACTTTACGATGGTAACATTTTTATCCCTCCCGGACCTCTAATTAGCTGGCACCAGGCCAACACTGTCTCCAGAGGCCGCGCAGACGCCTTTATACCCATATTATGTAGGGGCGCTATCGCGCCCCTACATAGTAAGTTTTATTTTAGACTGTCTCATCAAAAATTATCACATCAATAATTCAATAATATCTGCAGGACAAATCTGTACAGAATCAAACACGCCAATTCGTTTTTTCGATGTGCAGTAAGAATCGCAAATTATTATCTTAAATCTCAGAATAGAATATATATACACTCCGTCACCTAAACTAAAACAGGTGGTGTTGACGCACCATGCCATATGTATAATCCAAATAATGGACAAATCTGTGGACAAAATAAGTATATTAACAGGAGTCGGAAACCGGGCCACACGATGGAAAATATCTTACCTGGCTACATTTCTTACAGCCAGATCTACCAGTCTTTGCATAGTCCACGCCAAATTTGGTTGTCATTTCGAACGTGCAAATAGCGAATTTGCAGAATGATCTAACTAAACCAATTATTGTGATCAATGTTGCGGAACTTATGTAAATATGTAAATGTGCTGAAAGGAAACAGCTAATTGATTACAATTGTAGATAGAGAAATTAGTGGAAGTACAACCACATGGAGAAGCTGGTAAAGAATGAGAAAATGAGCTGTAATCAGCTCAATCTACCAGAAGATAACTGAGCTTCAAGAACAGTTGTATCGACACTCCCCATGTGGATTCGACCGCCACAGAAGAAGAAGAAGAAGAAGAACAGTTGTTAATACAATGGACTTTGCAATATATAATTACTTTTTCAAAACGCTGAAATTTTACACACCTTGAGAAAATGGACACGAAAAGTATATTCACAACCTGTCGTGCAGGTAATAAGCAAGGCTTTTTCAATTTAGATGTTTGCCTGGACGCAACATCATTTCAGAAGGAAAAAAGTGTCTGGCTAAAACCCGGCCTCCGGCCCGACGCACATGGGAAAAACCCGACCCCGGCCCCAGTCCGGAGCACACAGTGTTTAATAAGTGGGGGTAAAAATGGCGCACTTGCAATGTAAGTTCTTATGCTGTATGATTGTCTCCCATTAGGGCACTGTTTCGTTAGGGCACCCTGTCACTTCACTTATTGGTTCGCCCACTTATTGCACTTACTGTTCAACAACAAAGAGTTTCATTAGGGCACTGCACAAGGAGATATTTGCAGTTTTAGAATTTGTGTAAACTGGTAGATAACATAATGTGTCATTGTACTTTTGTGCATGTATCATCAATTATTGGTTTCTCTTTAGTAACAATTAATTGTGTGTTAAAAAGTATTGAGTCTGATTTCAAAAATTATGTTTAGGGATTATAATTTCTGAATTGTAATTTTTCTCAACAGACTCGAACAAGTTTGCTTCTTAGCAGTTGAAGAACACTTCAGCAAAACTCCCAGCTAATACTTAATACTCGAAGTTTTAAAAAGAACTAGAATCTTTAAAAATATAATTTTAAAATACTGAAGCAATTCAAATTGTAAGCTTTTAAATTGTTTATTAACCCTATTGAAATATCTATACGAACTCTACTATTTCGGACAAATTTGTTTTAATACTTTTAACTACATATTAATTAATTGACTACCTAATTAATTACTAACTATACAATAAACTACATTTGTTCCAAATAGTCATCCAATATGACACAATCTTTCGTCTGAAATATTGATGGAACACGTAAAGGGTGCCCTAACGGAACGGTGCCCTAATGAAACAGTGCCCTAACGAAACAGACAAAACTGGAGAATTTGAAAAGAGTGCCCTAATGGGAAACAATGTGCTGTATGAAAAGGTGTATGTGCAATTACGCATATGTATAAAGATTTAAAGGTGTGGTTGATCGAATTGATATCGTTATACTTTACAGTGTGTTACGCAACCTTTTGCAGCCATATAATACAAAGTAGTGGCTGGTACATATCCAAATGAATATAAAATTTTGAAATTGTAATCTGTAGTATTTTGTAAGAACCGAATAGTTTTGAATAATTCAGCTGGGGGTTTTTAGGCAAAAATAAGTGGGTGGGACCTCCCCCACTAGTGGGGGAGGGGGGTAAAATGAGCTAAAAATGCCAAAAATACAGTATAAAAAGCCTGTTTTCTACATATACTGCTATAACTAAGCTTAAAAGTGCTCAAAAATTAAGTTTTGGCACCAAAATAGACGATTTTTGACCAAAAACTTTTTGAAAATTTTGACCAAAGATCCTAAAAATTTGGCTATTTCTGGGCACCTTAGGGTGAGTGGGGGGGAGCCCACAAAAAAGTGGTTGGGAACGAGTAGGGGGAAGAAGTCGAGTGGGGGGAACCCAAAAAGTTGGGCCCCCCCCATACACCCCCCCCCAGTAAAAGAACCCCAGTTCAGTACAATTATTTCCTAAGATAAGTAACAAATATATAAAATTGTAAAGAATAAATTTAAGTTTTCCAAGGGGGGGACGGACATTAAGGAGGACTAGAAAATGTTTTTACGTTACCTACGTGAGCTTGAGAGGGGTCAGTCCTATAGCTCAGCCCTCCTCCAGAATTTTCAAGAACCGTTGAGATTAAATAGACTTATATATATATATATATATATATATATATATATATATATATATATATATATATATATATATATATATATATATATATATATATATATATATATATATATATATATATATATTTAAAAACTGCAAAGAGATGATTTTGAAAAATTTGAATTTATCTTCATTCTTTATTTGTTGAAACAACATTATGTCAGCAAATTCATTGAAAGCTTTCAACAGTTGTTCTAAAACTTTGCTAAGTATATATAGGGTAAAATAAATTCAAAAATCTTGTTAAGAAGGGATATCTTAAACGACGTTTACATACTAATGTTTCATTAAATGTAAATGTTTCATTGAATGCAACGTATAAGAAAAATATATAATTGCGTGCCTGTATTAATGTAGTACTGTAACCCGGGCCAGCTTACGCTGGAAGGAAGAACCAGTCTGGTGCTTTGCTTCCGAGACAAAAACAAACAAAACAACAAGAAAATATAAATTACTCCCAATTAGGAGTATTTCACACAGGTATTCCAACAGTCGAGGTGAAGAGAGAGCACTCTAGCACGCAGTTGAGCCAGGCACATGCCGAAGGCCCGCTCACAAAATCACCCCGGAAGGATTCAACCGGTTCCAAGTGGCAGGCCCCCACCAGCAACCACAAACTAAGACCCGGTGCCGCTAACCGTTACAGCACTCTACCTGGCTGGCATTTTTTTAGGGTTTTGAAAGTGGGGGGGGGGCTTCGCCCCCCTAGGGAGGGGGGAGTGGGGAGGGGGCGAGCCAAAGGTATAAATATACCAAAATTTTTAGCGAGAAATTTGCATTTCAAGGTAAAAACGCAAAAAATCGCTGTTTTTAAGCTTAAAATTAGCTAATAAGTCCATAAATTAGTTAGAAATTGAGAAAAGTTTTGAAAATTTGACCTCAAACACCTAATTTTTTGACACTTTTGGGCGACCCCCAAAAAAGTGGGTGGGGGCTTGCCGAAAAGTGGGGGGGCTCCGAAAAGTGGAGGGGAAACCGAAATGTGGGGGAACCCCCACCCACCCCCTCCCACTAAAAAATGACAGCCTGGAACCCACTACAGGCGCCGGCCCGGTACAGCAGTCCACTGCGCGTTCTCGGCTCACGCCGGCACACCATGTAGTCCGACTCCCGATGCCAACTTCGTAGAACTCACTCCAGGTAGTCCTCATTCCCGGAGGGCCATGGCCGTCACAACAGCACCGGACCCTAGCAAGGATTCAAGTGAAGAGCCATTACACTTTTCTCCGGTAGACACCCACCAAGGAAATACGGTCCCCAGCACCCACCCTTAAGGCTCCTTACGCTTTCACAAGTCTAATGCTCTCCTCTAACACCATGTTCTGGGGTTTTTGCGCCCCTCCTCCCACTTTATGGCTTTTCCTCCGCTCCCACTCGTTCCCCTCCCCACTTTTTTGGGCTTCCCCCACTCATCCTAAGGTGCCCAGAAAATGCCAAATTCTTAGGAATTTTGGTCAAAACTTTCAAAATTTTCCCGGCGTTGCCGGTAATGTTTTGGTCAAAAAACAATTTTAGCCCATTTATTCCCATATGTTCCCCCTTATTTTTGCCTAGAACCCCCTCCGGTCGCCACTCCAGGAGCCGCCGGGAAGAAGTAGATTTTGATGGGGGGGGGGGAGGCAATCAAACGGCGCCCGGGGACGCGACCAGACCGCCCATCACAAAAAAAGAACGGAGGGAGGGAGGGGAAACCTGCAGCAAAAGGAGAACAAAGAAACCGGCAGAAAAAAAGAAGCAAATATAGAGGACGAGGGGGGGGCGGGTCCGGGGTTTGAATACAATAAATATTTTATTTTTTGGTGCTAAAACTTAATTTTAGTGCACATTTCAGCTTAATTATAGCAGTATATGTGGAACACAGGCTATTTTATTGTATTTTTAGCAATTTTATTCGGCGAAATAACCATTTTCAATTTTTTCACATTTTAGTTTTCCTCTGGGACAATGATATCTATTAATGCTTCCTTTTTTCTGTAATAATTGACTTTTAAATAATCTAAATGCATCTGATCAGCCGAAATTTTTTGTTAGACTGTTAGTAGCAAACCTAACAGTAACAGTCCAGTAGTCTTAACTTTTATGCAACACTTGCGTTCGAACAGTGTTGGTAGACACCGTTCAAACACTGTTAAAAACAGTATAACAGTAGATGAACACTTAGTTTTATTCAAGGAATTTTACCGTTCAACTGTTAGACTGTTCAACTGTTCAAACTTTTGTGCAACGGGGCCCAGCGAGGCCCCCGGCCCCATAATTGCGTGACTTAGCTTTTAAATCGCAATGGAAACAAGACAATGTGTACAAATATACATTTCTATTGAAGGCGCCTAGTTCCCGCCTTCACTAACCGCTTGTCGCTGGGCATTACCTGGCACTTTGTAGGGAGCACAGGCCCCAAAGCACCTGAACCCCCAACCAGGGCCCTCATAGCGACCATGGCACCTGTTTTAGCCGGTGTGCGCATACCTTCCTCAGCTAGGTGTAAACAACACCGTAACAGTGCCGAGACGAGTGGATACTCTAGAAGGAAGCAGCCGGAGCCACAGGCGCCAACAAAAGATTTCGACTGATCAAAAGCATTCATTTAAAAAGTCCATTATTATGCAGTAAAAAGGAAGCACAAGAAAGGAAGCATTAATAGATACAATTGGGTTGCACCAGAGTGCCGCAGAAAGCTATTAATTAACATGTAATTGTATGAAAAAACTGAATTGTATTTCGCCAAAATGTTGCAATTAAAGCTACAATATTTGTGTACACTAATACTAGCTTTTCACTAACATTGAAACCATCACTACTGCACCTTAACGCTTATCAGTAATAGCTGATTATATTTACATCAAAAAGATATACGTATAAGAATGCTACTAAATACTGCATTTGCTGGGTCTCGAACCAACTTCAGTGGGCTCGCAATAAATTGTAGATACACTGTTCAACACTGTTTTAACTGTTAGTTTTAGGCAACGCGGCCCAGTCGAACTGTATAAACAGAATGAACTTTAAGCCCACTCTATGAACCAGACTGCATAAAAAGCTAAGAATTAACTAAAAAAACATGCAAATCTTTCTTTAAATGAATTACTATTATCCACCTCGTCCAAAGTTTCGACATAGCAAGTTTGTCTAAAAACTTCAGACGAAATCACCCTGACACAGTAACAGCTAAGCAGCGTAATAACCTTGTTTTGAAAACTTCTCCCACAAAGAGAAACTAAACGAATACATGAGAACGATCCGTTTTTAAAACTACAAACATTCATAACATATGACCCAACTGACCTATGTAAACGTAGTACTAGTACTACCCAAAAATATTTCTATGCAAAGCAGTCTTTGCGAAAAACTAGCGCCCTAAATCAGTTTATTCGCGTAAAGAAAGAACAAATTCAACCATTTACTCGAAAACGACATCATTAATAAAGTATTTTAATTCATTCATAATTTTCGCTTTTTTCCTTTGCTCTGTCGTTTCAACATTTGTTTATGTTTCTTAATTCTTCTTTGATTCATCCACGGAGGGTACTGACCATTTTCGTCTCGTAAGGTTTTCGGATTATATCTTCTTTGTGTTCCAGTATCTGAAAGTAAACTTACATATACAGTACTACATTTTATTAAAGGACAGCTGAAGAGGAGGAAACTGTCGGTCGGGCCATCTTTCATCGCGATGCCCAGCCAGCCACGACCACGACGACAGAAATGGTATTCGGGACCTCTGACCTATGAACTGGAATCGAAGACACTGAGGTATCCGAAGAAAGTCCAGGATTATCTGTATCGCATCTGCCGCATCTAAAGCTGCCGAAAGCTACGGCTCTGCCGTGCTGCTGGAAGAAGAAGTAGAAAGGACAGCCATTTTCAAAGCATTTTAAAACAAGGCAATTGCAATCGCACAGGCAGCCAAATGTAACTAATACAGCTTTATATTGGAATAGGTCGGACGCTTCAGAAAAATTAAAAAGCATGGAATTCTTCAATGCTTTCCCAACGTTTCGGCACGTGTCCAAATTTTAAGGGCTTTTAAGGATCAAATATTTTCTATTCTTAGCTATAACTTAAAAACTTTTTAACCGATTTTATTGATTTGTTGTGGGAGATCCGCCCTTCATTCGGCAGGTGCTCCCCATTCAAATTCCTACGACAACAACCTAACCCTAAAAAGCAATCTCACCATATCTTTCTTAATGATAACATTTTAAAGGAATTTTTACTTACGCAGAAACGCAGGAATATTAAAATAAACTTTGGCTTATGGACCACGACAAGCATCCCCTTTTGGGAGAAGGGGCATCCCTGTCAAAACAAATTAAGTTATCTCTGCTCACGGTTGTAGCGAAGCAGAATGAATAGCCCTTGTGATTATAAGCAGCAATCAACAGGGTTCCCATATCACTTCGGACATTTCAATGATTACGGACATCACGAAGGTCGCTGCATACTAGCGGTTCTGATTTCATGCGGGGTGTGTGTAGGTGGGTTCACTGACTTCTTTCTGAGACGTCTGGATCCCAGAAGTTGGAAACAGTTTTTGCTTAATTGCTTAAAACCTAAAAAATGTTTGACGAGTCAACAAAATCTTCTCTAAAAACACATTTTAGGTTAGAAAAGTTATTATGCTGGTGAAAATTGAAGTTTTTCTCTGTTCAAAACAATGAACACCAAGAATTTCACTCAACTTTCTCTAACTCTCAGTTCCAATTATAAAGCAACAGACATTTTTCTGTTCGCAATGTCTAACCTTAAATAGAGGCCGCGGTCGCTTCCCTGTCCTGGAAGCGCCAATTTGATGCGATCACGGCAACTCTAATTACGTAGGTAGAACTCACCCATAGGCGCAACAGCCGTATCCTTAACGCCATTAGAGGGATCCGAAGAGGTTACGTGGAATGGAGCAACTCCACCGCCATTAGAACAGGAAGCAAAAGACTTAACAGACTCTGAAAAGATAGTGAATAGACTCATGTAAGTATATAGATCCTCCATTCAATACAATAATAGGTGCGTACATATTATATCAAAAAGCAACACAAAAATAAGAAAAACAAAGTAAAGGTTATAGCGATGTTTTTACGTTGTGACTCTTAGGCCAGTTCTATTGAAAGTGGGACTGAAACTCTTGACCAAGCAGGTGAAAGAACCCGAAATTCGGGCCCATCTCCTGAAAGCTAGAGCAAAACAAAAGAGTTTCTCTCGTACACTCTGCGCATAGTCGAAATACTCCATCAAAGCAAACGAAACCGATCTAACTGCTAGCCCGTGAAAAAGTCTAACTCAATCGAAAATAGCGAAAGCCTACTTTGGGGCCTTGGCACAGAGCCAAAACTAGCAGTCAGTAAGCCAAAACTACAAAAAACCTTTGCATGGGAGTATATATATATATATATATATATATATATATATATATATATATATATATATATATATATATATATATATGTCGTAGCAAGATAGTAAAATTGGCAAGATCTTGTTAAGACTTTAGCAAGATAGTTATCTTGCCACGAAATTTGGCAAGATTACTATCTTACCAAAATTGTTGGTAAGATAGTAATCTAGCAAGATAATCATCTTACGAGTTTCAGTATGAACGGTGTTTTCAATTTGGAAACAAAGACAGTCATTAATTACCTGTTTTGTGCAGTTCAATGAGTTTAATGCAAGGGGGATTTTAGCAAAAATTTAACACTAACTAATGTGCTCTGTATCACTGTTGAAATAATATTTGTAATGGAATATGCTAAAGTTAGAAATTGAATGGGAAAATAAACAATAATATATATATATATATTATTTCAAAGTTAACTGTGAAGAAAAATACAAAAATTGATAACTATTTTGCCGACAAGACCAAATCTCACTAATTAGTTATATATGCACATATATATTTAATTTTTCGGTCAAATAAAGATGCTTTCGGTTTCATTTCAACAGTCAGTAATTTTCATAATCATGGCGTATATAATATTTGGTACTGAGTTACATTCGCATCGCAATAATCCAACTTCTATGCATTTTCTATTAAAAATATTATTTAAGAAATACGGAACACAATGGTCTGTTTTAAATTTTTTGAAAGTTCCCCCTTGCATTATACCCAACAACGGGGTATATACAATAATGACTTTCTTTATTTCCAAATTGAGAACTCCTTACATATATACTGAAACTGATAAGATGACTATCTTGCTGGATTACTATCTTGCCAACAATTTTGGTAAGATAGTATATAATCTTGCTAAATTTCGTGGCAAGATAACTATCTTGCTAAAATTTTAGCAAGATAACTATCTTGCCAAAGTCGTAGCAAGATAACTATCTTGCCAATTTTACGATCTTGCTACCACATATATACGGCCCAGTGCCTACCAACATATATCTAACATTATATATACATAGCCCTATGGGACCAAGTAGCCATAAAATAATAATAATAAAACAGTAGCCAACTAATAAAACAGTAGCCTGATACTTTTATATACTGATAAACATACCTGCAATACTCAGATTTTTGTCCAGAAGACGTTTGAATTCCTTTCCCGCATGTTTTTCTCGTTTCAAAGAGCGCATTTTCCTTCTCTGCTTGTTCCTAATACTTTTGGCCATTGTAATGAATATATAACTGAAGCATAAATTATTGAAAATCATAAGAATGTTGCATCGACACACCACAGACTAACAGCAATACTATATAATATATGTTATATATATTATATATATATTATGGATCGACCGGAACTCCAAAAAACCGGAACCTGCTTTTTAACACTACAAAAATCGAAATGTATTTCCGACGTTTTGGACAGTTTTTGCGCAATTTTTCGCTTGTTTGTTGCTACTGTACACCGTATAATAACGTTTTGATTGTATTCTATATAATTATTTCAATTCACAACTGCAATTTACTTATTATTTATTTATCGCAATTTATTATAAAAATTTTGCTTTATTATAAAGTTAAACGTAGCATAGCATTAAAATTCTAATCTCCTCGATGAATAATTTATTCGAATGCAAGTCGAGTTTTAAAGGAAATTTACTGGCAAATAAACATTTCTTTCTCAAATAATTTCATATACGTATATATAGTTAAGCTGAATATTAAATCAAAAATTTTTTCTAAAGTTTTGGACAATGTTTGCACGATTTTTGTAGCTACTGCAACATTGTAAATAGCTTCCTAGTTGTATTTTGTATATTAATTAATTCAGTGCACGAATACGAAACCTGCAATTATTATGAAAATTTTTTCTTCTTATATAGTTAAACTTTATATAATTACCAAGGTATTTTTTAGGGATTTTTTTTCCGGGGGGGCTTCCCGGGGGCATAGGTGTAACGGGGAGTGGGGTGGGGGGGCCCCCTCCCCTGGAATTTTGGGGGGCCCCCTTTTTAGACCCCCCAAACCCCCCACGACCCCCCCCCAAACCTCCCCCAAAAAATTTTTCTATTTTTATGGCAAAAATCGCATTTTCAGCCATTGCTAATGCGAAAAACATGAAATCATTTAGTAATATTAACATTAGACAGTGTGTTTAAACTCGAAAACTAGATTGCCAACATGTTTCTGAGTCCATAATAAGGTCAATAGTGAGTTTATAAGTCCATAAAGATAAAACCGTTATAAACGTGTATTTTTCGCGATAATAAACACGTTAAGCCAAAAATTTGGACATTTTTGAAAAATTTTGCAAAATTTGCCCTAAAAATGCCCTGTTTTCGCGCCTTCGGCGCGATCCCCACCTGTAAGAAATACCCTGATTACTATAGCTTTAAAACTAAAGTCTGAATATATTATTTATGTACATGCTTTATTCGAGCACATGCTCCACACAACAAAAGGCTTTATCTTATCTACTTAATTTACGGCCCCCAAAAATTTCTGGGCGGGGTTTGGAAAAATGGCTGGGGGGGTTAGTTACCCCCCCCCCCCTCAATTACACCAATGCCCGGGGGAGGGGGGAGAAATTTTCGGGGGGGGGAGTTTTGGCAAAAATGAGCCAAAAATGGTATTTTTTGGCGTAATTTACATGGTGAAGTGAAACGCAAAAAGTTCTCAAAAAATGCCAGGATTTAGCTAAAAATAGCTATTTTTTCGAAAAATCTCCGGCGAAGCCAGAAAATTTTTGAAAATTGGCCTATTTTTGGGAAAAATTTGGGCCTCCAAAAAATCCTGGGGGGGGGGGAAGCAAAAATCCCGGGAGGGGGCGATTTCGGGGGGGAAGGCATTTAAAAAATTGTCACGAATATAATACCATCGACGATATTCTTTTTTTTAGAAAACAGTCACGGCCAGAAATAATGACCAATTTTTCACGAACATTCGCAAATTCGAGGATATGTTCGCGGGTCGATTGGGAACCATTTCTTCGCAAAGGCGAGAAAAAACCTCTCGGCCAAGGCCTTGTGTATATATATATATACGTAAGATACATATCTATACCATATTAGTTTAAGTGCTTTTATTCTCTTTGTATTTAATAGATAAATTGCAATAATTTTTTCTGCGTGCTATTTCAACAATAGTTGAGCTAAAACTGTCATCTAATTATATCTAAATGCTCCCCAATCGCAGAAAAAATTGGTCGTGTTTATGCAAAAAGTACATTTTTATCATATAAAGTTGTTAATATTTATGGTTTAATTATACGATTTGCATAGCTCAAGAGACAAGTGATTATTTGATTTTTGCACAAATGGCAAGTTTTGGACTCCAAAATAAGAAATTAGTAATATCTTAGCCGTCAGAAATCTGTAAAAATTGTCCTGAACGGAGATGTCGAAGTTTTGAAGCAAGATAGCGCAGAGGGTGTTAGAATGCTAAAAGGACATATTTTGGAAAGTTTCATCAAATTTGATCTTGATTTGGGCCGTCAATCAAAATACATGATCAACAGGAATCGCCACCTTAAGGTCGTGCACCCCTTACGTGCAGATATAGTTGCAGAAAGTGCAATTATTGCCCGATTTCATTCAAATTTTTAGAAAATACATCGAGAATGATAATAAACGTCCTGTAAAAACGCCAGCTTCATAGCGCTCATGTACCGTGAGAAACAAAAATTGGAAGTTCTAGAACTATATGTAGAAAATTATGCCCAGCGACTATAATCATTTTAAAGCTTATTATGTGCTCTACAACTTTGCTCTTAGACATAAGTCTCTAGCTCGTATCGTTTTTGAGCAGTGAATTTTTGAACACTTTTTGCTCGAAAATTGGTTATTTTTGACTCGATCTTGCTGAAAACAGTTTTTGTCGAATTGGAGTCAGTGTACACTACAAGCGTATGCAAGTTTATGCTCAAATTAAAGCGCTTCGAAAGAGGCACAAATTAGGTTAATTAGAGCCCTGTACACTGAATGAGTCTAAAGTTCTGGGCGAACAACTGATTTTGTCAAACTGCGGCCAAAATTTTTTGACCGAGGATTGCACCACAACCAATGGGTGGATCTAAAAGATATACTACACATAGTATGTTTGGACAATTTGCCCGGGGCGGTTTTTTATTTTTCTTTTTATCAGCCTCCAATCAAGAGCAATGATTTTTCATAGTTGGATAAAATGCCAAATTTTCAGAAAATGCTCAATTGCTGCATACTGAAACGATATTTTGACAAAATCAAAAAACCGTCCCTGGCAAATTATCTCAGAAACACATTGGAAACGATCATTTTCTTGTTGCGTAAAAATTTTCCAGAAAAAAATTTGGTCAAAAATTGGGGCTATGTATGGTAAGTTTGCGACTAATACAAACCAGGTAGACACGTTTCAATGATACCAAACGACGCAGCAGATGTAGAGCTTCATTTTGATATGTGGCTCAATTTATAGCTCCCAATATTGAGCAAGTTATAGCTTTCCAAAGTGGACTGAATGTAAGGGAAGTGCGACCTTAAGGTGGTAGTACCACTACCGGGATTTTCTACGTAATTTTTCCATGGATGAAGCAATCTTGACAAAACATTGGATAAAGCAAAACTGGTTGGCAAACTATCTTTGCGCAAAATCTTGGTGTCAGAGAGTGCATAATTGGCTAGCTACCATCGTGGCTTTGCGCATGCGCAAATGGTCAAAATTTTATTTAAGCTTCGTATATTAAATTTTACTGAACTAAGTGAAAGAGCGCAAAAAGCGCTTTAAAATGATGTGCATATCTCTTCAGTACGTGGTTTTTATCAAAAGTTACAAGCGGTTGAAGCTGAATAGCTGATATATAGCTGATATAGCTGAATTACGTTGACCGTTTGCGCACTCACTGTAAAGCAAGAGCAATTAATCCTAAAATTCAATCTATTGGGTTTTAACGGTTGTCGTTGTGTTACTTATGTGCATTATTTAACAGAAAACACCTTGCAGCTGCTTGAAAGCATTGTAAATTCCCAAAAACCAAAGCAAACAATGAAACGTTGAGTATTCTTTGTTTTTGATTTTCTCGTCATTGCTTCTACCAAACTTGACCAAATTTTCCAAATATGTTTTATATCTGCATACGCTCAGGCCGTTTTCTTTGTTTTTGGAAAAACGCAGTAGTAGGCAAAATATAGAATTTACAATATTTCAAAATGAGCTAAAAAATCGAAAATGCACTTTTACGAAAAACTAAAAAAACGGCCTGAGCGTATAAACAAATAAAGCTTACATGGAAAATTTCAAACAAATCCATAAAGGAATCAAGGAGATATTTAAATTCAAAACTTTTAATACATTTCCTCTTGTGTAGACAGGAAGCCAGCCCCCACATCGTTGCAGGCATGCGCATTTGATGCAAAACATGATAAAGAACAAAAGTGCCAAATTTCAAGCCGATTGATTAAGTATTTAGTTCACAGCATCTGTTCAAAGTCCACCCCGGTAGTGGTACTACCACCTTAAATGGGATGTCTCACATCTCCCGAATTTTGTGTTGAGAATAGGATACATTAACGGATTAATGGATTTTGAATAGGCATACATTAACATTGGGTCGGGTCCGGGGTCCGGGGCTTGTCCCCAAAAAATTTTGAGGGGGCTTATACCTTGAGCAAAAATTTTCAGGGGGGCTTGTACCTCAAGAATAAATTTGTAAAATGTTTCGAAAAATTAACGCATATTTATTAAAATCTGCAATTTTTTATCAAAATGTGCAAAAAATCTTCAACTTTTGGAACAAATTTCAAAATTTTGCCCGATTTTCTCAAAAAATTAAACATTTTAGCTAAAAATTCCTGCGAAGCCGGAAAGTTTTTGAAATTTTACAGTAAAAACTAATTTTTTCCGACCCTAATTTTTTGATTACCCCTTGGGCATTTTTTCTTTATCCCTTTCCCCCGACGGCGACAGCTCTTGTACCTTGTCCGGGTTGGGGGGCTATGACCATAGGGCCATGGGCTTTTTCAACATCTCGCATTTACTGAAATCAATGTCGATAAAAGTGCCTAGATGTGAAAATATTTACAATTTGGTGCAAAAATGTGAGTGAAATGGGTCATTCCAAATTATTGCAACATTTACATAAGGTGGTAGTACCACTACCGGGGTGGACTTTGAACAGATACTGTGAACTAAATACTTAATCAATCGGCTTGAAATTTGGCACTTTTGTTCTTTACCATATTTTCCATCAAATGCGCATGCCTGCAACGATGTGGGTGCTGGCTTCCTGTCTACACAAAAGGAAATGTATTAAAAGTTTTGAATTTAAATATCTCCTTCATTGCTTTATGGATTTGTTTGAAATTTTACATGTAAGTTTTATTAGTTTATACGCTCAGGCCGTTTTTTTAGTTTTTCGTAAAAGTGCATTTTCGATTTTTAGCTTATTTTAAAATATTGTAAATTCCATATCTTGCCTACTACTCCGTTTTTCCAAAAATAAAGAAAACGGCCTGAGCGTATGCAGATATAAAACATATTTGGAAAATTGGGTCAAGTTTGGTTGAAGCAGTAACGAGAAAATCAAAAACAAAGAATTCGCAACTTTTCATTGTTTGCTTCGGTTTTGGGAATTTACAATGCTTTCAAGCAGCTGCAAAGTGTTTTTTGTTAAATAATGCACATAAGTAACACAGCGACAACCGTTAAAACCCAATAGATTGAATTTTAGGATGAATTGTTCTTGCTCTATATTGAGTGCGCAAACGGTCAACGTAATTCAGCTATATCAGCTATATATCAGCTATTCCGCTTCAACCGCTTGTAACTTTTGATAGAAACCACGTACTAAAGAGATATGCACATCATTTTAAAGCGCTTTTTGCGCTCTTTCACGTAGTTCAGTAACATTTAATATACGAAGCTTAAATAAAATTTTGACTATTTGCGCATGCGCAAAGCAACGATGGTAGCTAGCCAATTATGCAATCTCTGACACCAAGATTTTGGGCAAAGATAGTTTGCCAACCAGGTTTGCTTTACCCAATGTTTTGTCAAGATTGCTTCGTCCATGGAAAAATTACGTAGAAAATCCCGGTACAGTTGTGAATAAAGTTAGCATATGCCCGAATATACAAAAGTGAAATTAATGGACTGGCTAGCTTAGCTTAGCTTAGCTTAGCTTAGCTAGTTGTTATTGGGGAGGGGAGATGTTGAAAGCAAGGCAGAAAGAAAGCAAGATACAAATTATATTACCCAAAATATTAACCTAAAATGTCAAGCATTGTTTGAGAAACACTGTAGTAGTGTTCTTCCTGCTATATATCATTATTAGCACTTGTAGCAGATATAAAATTTAAGGAATTTATGAATGTTACAGTTTGTTTTCATTTTCTCATCGAGGCCCAACTATCATTGTTTCACCGGATATTTTGGTTGGGGGAGGAGTAAGCTCTGGAAATTGGTGGTCGACCCGCGAAATGATGGAGGTACCCCCCCCCCCGAACTCCCCTTCCAAAATTGGGAAATCAGGAAATCCAAAAAATGGCCTAAAATGCAAAATGTTCAATATCTTAACGCTTTTTCCGTGAAAACAATTCTTGTTTTGATAGTTTTAGGCGTTTTTAAGTCAAGATTTGAGAGAAATTTTTTTGAGAAAAGTTTTCAAAAAATGACCATTGTTGGGCAAAATTTAACTAACTTTTTGGCTCTAAAAAGAGCCGGGGAGGTTGGGTGGGGGTAGCTGAAAGTCGGGGTATGGTACGACGAAAATTTTGGGGGGGGGCAAAGGGGGTCGAAAATTTTGGGGGAGTATCCCCTCAATCCCACCCCCTGGTGAAACTACGCCAACTATAGCTTTTGAATAGCGTACTCGTTGTTAACACTTGGCACACACGTCCCAACATAACCAAGCATAGGTGTAACGGAAATGTTGGGGGGTCGTCCCTGTCCCCCATCTTTTATGGGACCCTCACTGACCACCCCCAGCCTTCCAATGTCTCGTTTTCTCCCATAATCCATCACCCCCAAAATTATTACGATTTTTATATGCCAAAGCTGGCTTTTTCAGTCGTTTGTAATGCCACATCATATTAAACTTTGAAGTAGTTTTAGGGCTGTAGTCACCAAGTCGTGGTAGCCCTACCAGTGGTAGCCTTACCAGTGGTAGGGTTACAGACGGTAAGAAAACTAGTTGGCCAGCCCAGTATATTCACAACCAATTGGTTAAGTTACCGATGGTTTAACATTGGTTACTTACAGAAACCAGAGACTGAGCAATGTTTTTCTTAGTACTAAAATTGTTTTTTGAAAATGTATTTTAGTGTTTATTTAAATTTAAGAGATATTTTCGTTTATTAATTGTACCATTTATTTAATGATTGACGATTAATCAAGCTTGACTAAATTATATTTGTTGCAACTTTTAAAATCTACTATTTTCTTGTTGGTCGTTTTATTAGTTCTATTACTTTACTATTAGTTCTATTACTATTATTAGTTTTATTACTTTCAATTATTCTGTTAGTTGGGTTCTTAGATAGAATTATGAATTTATAGTGACTATAGTGACTGAGGGTAGTCGGCTCCTATTATTGGTAGATAGATTCATCCAAGGACTGGATAAATTGTAATAGGATAAGCTAAATATATCAGATATTGTAGTAATCAGAAAATAGGTACTTCGCGGGAACATTTTTGATAGCATCGAATCTGTCAAATGGACTAGTTCGGCCTCCGAGTCAGCGAGAATCTTTGCGTATAGTCCATTAAGCCTGTCATACATAGGATAACGTGGGGGGAATGGGGGGGGTGCAGACCCCCACAGACGGACAAAAAATGGGTAGACCCCCGCAGCGAAAAGGAAAAAAGGGCAGACCCTCTCTTCTAAAAAGGAAAAAAGGGTAGACCCCTCAGCGATTTTTATCAAAAATAGGTAATTTTTTAGCAAATTTTTAGCGATTTTTTCAAAAAATTTCTTAAAAATCGCTAAAAATTGTCATTTTTTACTAATTTATTGTCAAAAACGTAAAAAATTCACAATGTTTACTAATTTCGGGGCAGACCCCCTTAAAATTTTGGAATTTTTCAGGGGGTCGGGGTAGACCCCCCCCGACGGACCCCGTGTTAATGCATGCTGTCATAATGTGCCATAAACGTATAACACATATCAACAAATTTCGCTGTAGCTCACTTTTTTAACAATAAATGCGCATTTGTCGAAAAACCTTCAAATGTCGTTTGACAAATTAAGGATTTTACTTCGAAAAGAAATTTTGTATATCGTATTTTTCGCTTAAAACTAAAGAAACATAACACAAAAAACTTCGAAAAGAAAGTTTGCTGTCATAATTTTCGTTTGAAACATAAAGCCCGGTTCATACTTTTTGTGCTTTGTGCTTTTGTCCTTTTCTATGAGTGCTTTGTGCTTTGTCCTTTGTGCTATGTCCTTTGTGCTTTTGTCCTTTGTCCTTTGTGCTTTGTGCTCTGTGCTCATGAGAATGGATTCATACTTCTCGTGGGGACGGCAAAGCACAAGTCACGAGATTTAGTCACCACACTACTGAAACATAAAAAGTATGCTCATTCAGCCACAAATTGAATAGAAAAGCAAGTTGCAAAAACGTAAAGCAAAAAATCAAGATATTTTGATAAATCCTAAATCACATATTTGTCAAAGTAATTTAGCAAGTGCCTATAAGAAACAGCAGAAAATATTTGAAACAATATTTGCTAGTCGAAATAATTACAAAAATTTCCAAAGTAAGTATATTGAAATCATTCAGTAAATTCAATGCAAACAATCTAGACATATACTGGTAGATTATTTTTTATTTTTATACTTTTCCTATTTTCCATCATTTTTCCATTCTACTTTTCAGTTCAGTTTCATCATTTTATTTTCAGTGTATATACACGTCTTCCTTGCTACCGTATTCGGCGGTCTCTTCTAATCTATTGATGAAACCGAATGAAGAGTGATGCTAACGCCATTAAAATATTGTTTGTTTGTTATATTCCAAAGCCTATAATGGAAGCCTGTTTGTTTTGTTATATTAATGCTAACTTTTCCAAAAAGTTAGTTAAATTTTGCCCAACAATGGTCATTTTTTGAAAACTTTTCTCAAAAAATTTCTCTCAAATCTTGACTTAAAAACGCCTAAAACTATCAAAACAAGAATATTATTCAAATTATTTTATTCATTCACGCCTTCTCTTTTCTATTGGCTGACATCAAAAATGCTGGAATTTGATTGGCTAAGCACAAAAGCACATCTCAAAATGTTGAGCTCTGCTCAACATTCGAAAGCACACCCGAAAGCACAAAAGCACAAAAGCACAAAGCACAAAGCACATTTTGGAAGTATGAATTAGAAAAGCACAAAGCACAAAGCACTGTGCTTTTCCAAAAAGTATGAACCGGAAAGCACAAAGCACAAAAGCACAAAAGCACAAAGCACAAAGCACAAAGCACATGAAGTATGAACCGGGCTTAAGAAAACATAAAATTTATAAATAAAACAAAAAACATAAGTGCTACTGCAGCGAAAACATTTTTGGTCCTTTCTGAGGAAAAATTAACAAGAAAACTGTTTTCTACAACCGGAAATATACACTGCAAACCACGCCCAAGGCTGCTTAGCACAATAACTCTCTCTAAGCTACCAGTGGTATGCTACCACTGGTTAGGAAAGTTTGGTGAAATGAGTCTCTGTAAGTAACCAATTGGTTTTAACCACTGGTAACCTTTAAAAGCTACCACTGGTAGGTTACCAGAGCTTGTTGAATACGGCACTTGCCATTATGCAATGTTTTTAAACACGAAAACTTCATTACCAGCATGTTTCCAAGTCACAAATAAGGTCAATATTGTATTAATAGACAGTACATAAGCAGGTCAAACGAGTTTCCTAACATATTAAATTTTTCCAAAAGTTTGCATTTTTTAAAAATCCTTTCAAAGTTCAGCTTAGAATTAGACAACCATTGACCAATTCATCTCCACAGCAGGGAGGGTACACCTTCCAAAATTTCAAGGGGGTAATAAAATGGTTGAAGGGCTACGCTTGAATTCCACAAAGTAGATCTTGGTTGTCACTTTGATGTAAGCAATGTCAATTATGGCGAAATGGTGTGATTTCATAAACGGCCTGGGATAGACCGTCCTTGCGAAAGCAAGGAAGGATTTGTCTAAGTGGCAACAATATTTAAACCTTCGCGGAAAACATCGTAGATCAGGATGTGGAGGTCTTTGTGCTCTACATTTCCCGAAGGAGTCAATCTCAATTTCCAAGAAGGGATCCTGGTCTGTTCAATCTGGAATGTTGCCTAAGCCAGGAACCGAGCTTCAGACTTTATCAAATTTCCGAAAGGTAAATTTTGCACTAATATATCAATACATAGGTGTGACAAAGTGAAAATCTGGCAATCTAAAGGAGTCTTCGGGTTTTCTTTGGGCCAAAACAATGGTCTGAGACTGAGACCAAAAGGGGGGTTGATAAAATGGCCCATAAATGTTAATAAGTGTTAAAAACATTTTGTTCTCTACATCTTCTACAACAACTAAGTTAAAATTTGATATAATATGCATGTTTTAGTACCAAAATAAACGATATTATAACAAGCATTTCCGCCGAAGCCTGAAAATGTTTGAAAATCTTGACTATTTAAAATTTAAAATTAGGCATTTTGTGGGCTCTTTATAGAGAGTGGGGAGGGGGAAGCCCAAAAAAGTGGGGAATGTGTGAGGGGAATGGGCCCAGTTGGGAAGGAACCCAAATTGTAGGGGGACGCTCTCCCCGTACCAAAGAAAACCCATTGTTCTGGCATTTGAGGTGGTACCCTATAACAGTTGCAAAATAGTTAAAAGTTTGTTTGAATTAGCTACTGTTAACAACAGCATTTCACGTACGTATAACCACTTGAAATGCTTTTGATTATTTATAAACATTCCTTTTAATTTGTTTTAGGCTGTTACTAAAAGAAAATGGCTCAAAGTCCTGCAATCAAAAGATATGGTTGGGCATTGAGTTGAAGTACCGCATTCTGAAGCAGGTCCAAGCTATTCACAATACTCTCATGGCTCAAGTTCCGGACCGGTCATTTCTTCTCAGGAACTTCTTAAAGCATCAAAACGTGCGGGATGTGGAATTTTGTACAAATTTATTCGAACAATATCTAATCATTTTTGGTACTGCTGTGCCATCTGCGAAGGCAATACTTAATAGTAAACAAATACTTGGTGTTTTTCCTGTTAGCATCACTCTGCTTCAGAAACAAATTTTCATTGAAGGTCCAATACTTTAATTCCTTTAAGGTGAGGTAACTAATAAAAATAACAATACTTTGAAGGGATCGATTATGCTTGTGTAAGCATAAAACTAGTTTGTGATTTTGTCGCGAAATGCTAATATTTTTTTAATTTATTTATTGGGATTTTTAAACTGCGCCTAATAAGCATAAAGGTGTTTTCCCTGTTTTGTTTTATCCAGGGTCTGGAGGGGTTGCTCCTTTGCCCTCCAATATTATCCTATTCCAACAAGCTTGAACAGAAGGCACACAATTTTTTGAATTCCAACATATTTCCCATGTTGTTTATGGATTGAGATTTTACTATAACCTGTGGCTAGGGTTGTGCCGTTAAGGATTTCGCCGGGCCGGGCGACCTAGCGTGCGGGCCCGCATCAAGGCCCGGGCCCGGAGCCCGCTTCACGGCCCCGCCCCTTTCCGGAGCTCTTTTCACTTTTCACGGCCCGGCCCGGGCTCGGAGTCCGTTTTACTGTTCCAAGACCCGGTCCGGGTTTGGGGCCCGCTACACGGCCTGAACCCGCCGACCTGGGCCTGTTATCGGCCCGAGCTGTGATGTGCGCTAACCAGGTATTGTATGTTTTGAAATTCCTCGACTTTGAGCGGTTTTTATAAAACCACAGTAATAGTCATGCATAGAGACTAATCTACACACTGTCACAATCCTAATTTTACCTCTGGATCTCGCAGCATTACCAAAAATTAAGAAACGCAAACAGGTGATGTAAAAACAAATAAACAACCGGGAAGGAATTAAACTTCGCAAATTATCTTGGAACGAACTACCAAAATTATCCCAAGTCTCACAACAACGGGTCGCTGAAATCCTGGAAGCTTTGAAATTGCTTGACCACAAGATAACTGTAGTAAGCATTGAGGCCATCTTGCAAGTTTTGCTTCTGTTGTATACATGGCTGGCTGCTGATTTCTCAACAGGGTGAGAAAACGATTCAATGCCCAATTGAGCGTTGTATATAATCCTTTGGCCGCAATGTCTAAGGAAGTAAACACTAACATTGTATTGAAACCTATGTGCTCACATATCGATTGTGTATTAATATGCATATATAACATACCTACGTGTATATATGTACATGTATGTGCATACATTACACGCACAAATGAATCGCAGCTTAAGAAACCGACGGCCCGAAGGCCCCGGCGGCCCCGCAAGCCCCGCTGGCCCGGCAGGACATGTTGGCCCCGTCGGCCCGGCAGTCCCCACGGGCCTTGAAGCGGGCCGGGCTTTGCAGGGTAGACGGGCCGGGCCGTACTCTATAAAATCGGGGCCGGGCCGGACCGGGGCCAGGCCCCAGCCCCGCTTCACGGCCCGGTCACAGCCCTACCTGTGGCACAAACGAAATTGGTTGACTATGTGCTATTTTCTACTGTTTTGGTTGTGCTGGTTGAGAAATTTCGGTCTATACTGTATCATGTATCGAAGGTTCACAGCTGGCCTGATGATCACGATTTTACTTTGGTAAAGCGTTGTGATCACGAAGAAAAACTGTCCCAGGGTAATGAGAGAATTTTTTGGTCGAAGAAAGCCCTGCATATCTTGCTTTGAAAGCTATTGTCTGGAACAAAAAGTTTCTCAAGGACGCTACAAAATGCTGTTTGTTTCTTCATACCAGTCGTCTTGAGAGCTACCATAGCTTGATCACAAAATTCGCCCCAAGGATATAACTAATTTAAAAGTAGGTATACGTATATAAAGTTATTTTTCTTATCGGTTTAAATGCTTTGACTCAGTATTCTGATATTTCAAGTAATGGGTTTTATTCAACTAAAATTTCAAGTCTGGGCAATTATAGAAACAGTCTGGCCTCATATGACGATCACTCTGTACTATTAAGCGAATAGTTGTTGAATTTTACATGTAGTAGAAGTTTTAGTATGTAGTACAAATGTAAAATATTGATAACGTTGTCCTGTATTGATTGACTAGGCAAATGTTCTTTTTTTGCTTCAGCGGATTTTTTCCAGCCCAAGGAATGGCTCGACGAATAAAGTTGTCTGTCATTGACCACAATCTTAATCTGCAGCGGAAACCACTTCCTAACCGTTTCGAGATCCCCCTTCCCAAGAGGGTTGATACAAGTGAGCCTCATGTGCATGAGGTAATGGAACCAAAGCAAACCAAATGGATGTCAGAAGTTATTGATGGAGCCCCACATTTTCCGAAGATTGATTTCGACATCTAAATGCTCTTGAGGAAAGTCATAATCTTGGTAAGGACAATCAAATCTAACCAAGAAATCTAAACTGTATATGGTATAAACACTAGCCTTTGACCTTTGCTGAAATACGGAGCGACAAGATTAAAATTTAGACTACCTGAACCACTTGAACACACTCAATGGAATTTAATGTTTGGAAGTAGAACAAAAAGCATGAAAACGCGTAGATATTTCCTGTTTGTTGTCTCTTCCAGAGGGGGAAAAATCGCTTGATGCGGTTAGGGTTTATTAGAGCGCTAGCTCAAGCTCCACATTGCCCACAAGGGTCGCTTATCCCTCTTAAGAATTGGTTATTTGGTAGGAGTTTAGACAAAAAGCTGTTTTCCGTTTCATGTTCAATGCCGTCATTTACTTGGCTTGTAGTCCTGTAACTCAATAATTGTGTAGCGAGAGCCCAACTATTGACTTGTATTGTACTCTTGCTTGTATCCACTTTGATTGAAATTTTAAGCATATATTACCTTTCATCTGCGTTCTTAGTGCTGCCTAGAAATTGATAGCTTCGTTATCTCACTTGATATTGCCATTTAAGCCGGTTTTTCATGTCCGAACGTAATACGTGCGTATTAGATGCATGTGGTTATTTCGATGTTACAGAGCTATAAATCAATACGTACGTACGCTTACACAAACGTAGGGTTGTATCTGGGGGGGGGGGGGTCTTGTCGCGCGATAATTCTGAACATCCTTTTAGAACGGATAATTCTGAGATTCTTGTGCCATAAGCACAAAATTAATTAATTTCTAGCCGAATCAATGTTGTACGTACTCGCCTTTTTTCAAAACAGTAACAATATTTTAGTGGTTAGAAATTTTGATCATTTTAAAATCTGACTGAATTAGCAGAACATGCCGGTTAAGCTAAATTTTTAAAGTTTTTCAGTTTAGTTAGTTTTTGATCATGTTTGCTTTCTCCTTGCTCAATTTTTCCTTTATCTTTGTCCTTGACGGCAGTAGGTCTTGTACCCCGTAAATTGCCCGTGCTGGGGGGAGGGGGGGGCTCGGACCCCTAAACTTCCCAGTGCTAACCTATTGTATGTATACGTCTTCGTCTTATTTGTTGAAGACATTTTTTGCAGTTCACCGCACTGGACAGTCAAGTCGGATTCCTACAAAACCAGCAATAATTGTGAATTTTCGATTGCAGAAAGAGTTGAAAAATCGCCAAAATTCCTGGAGAATTACCTGAGAAAAGGTAAGTACATATTCATATCACTGCTTGCATGAATTTTAGTACTTTATATCGATGGTTATGTAAGGAAATGCTTTGGGGGTTTGTAGCATACACGAATAAACAATTTGATTTCGAAAGAGCGTAAATATGTTTATCATACATGTATCAAATAACGTGAATTAAACCACCAGAAATATCTATGAGGGACTAAGTTATCTTTGTAGCTGCTAAGTTTAAAGGTTCTTAGCACAACCTTTAAACTTTGGAAATTCCCACATTAGGGAATAGCAGAGTAGGACGGCCCAAAATATTGAGGTCGGCCGCAGGTTTTGCAGTACGATAATTGTATATATCTAATTTCGGAATGAAATTGAGTATGTAAGGTCTAGGACCAATTTTAGCTTGAATTTCCTGTACTCCAAAAAAGGTATGTTGAAACCCTGTATTTTATAGATTCTGTTTTGGGTTTTTGTTAATGCAAAATTTCTGGAGGAGGAAGCCGATGGGGGCTGTGTGTAATTTCAGGGGTAGGTACAAACCTTTTTCAAAAGGCTTAAGAAAGCTATTTTTTACTGCTGACCTAAACATTGAACCAGTTTTAACTTAAGTTTCATCTTTTTGCTTTTCAGTGCTAGAAAATGCCTAAAAGTCCCTGGAAAAGCTTTCAATATTTAACCTCAAAAACATAGTTTGGGTTTTGAGTTCTGGGGGAAGGCCGGAATTCTGAATGGGGCAATTCTGGAGGAACCGGTTTATGGGAGGGGGCGATTCTTTTAGGGGATTCCGGGACGGTTCTGGGAGGGAATGCTGATATAACTATCTAACTGCCAATATATATTGAAAATACAAAGAAAACCAATTCTGCTTTTTTGCAGATGAAGATGCATTCTGCCATGGCTGCCGATGATGTGAACGGTGCCAGTGATTCTGACTCATGTTCAGACGAACATTAGTCAACATGAAGTATGTATGTTTTTTGATTAACAAATTAAATACATGATGGCGGTATATTGCATCAAAATGAATATACCAAAACGTGTCATTTACAGGATTGCGATAAGTTGGGTCCGAGTGGTCCGACCACTTTCTGGGTCAACATGCTTGCCCTCCTCCACTCATTGAATGAAAGGATCCCCCTTCAACCACATCCCGCTTACTGGGGGGGGGTGTATGGGGGGCCCAACTTTTTGGGTTCCCCCACTCGACCTCTTCCCCCCACTCGTTCCCAATCACTTTTGGGCTTCCCCCCACTCACCCTAAGGTGCCCAGAAATAGCCAAATTTTTAGGATTTTTGGTCAAAATTTTCAAAAATTTTCCGGCTGGTCAAAAGTCGTCTATTTTCGTGCCAAAACTTAATGTTTGAGCACTTTTAAGCTTAGTTATAATAGCAGTATAGGTGGAATACAGGCTATTTATATATACTGTACTTTTAACATTTTTAGCCCGTTTTATCCCCCCCCCCCCACTTTTGGACCTCTTCCCACCACTAGTAGGGGAGCGTCTCCCCACTCTTCCCCCCCCCACTTATTTTTGCCCAGAAAAACCCCAGCTGTGTGTGCATGTTTTCAGTTTGCCCATATGTTATGGGCTTCCCCAGCTTCTAGTGGAGCACATACATTCTTAGTACATTTGGATTGAGTTGAAAACAGACAAGTACCGGAGGCACAGCTGAGGACGGCGGGCTAACTAGTCGAAAACCCGGATTTATCGTTTGGCCTCAATTTGACCGGCAAAAGCCGGATTCTGGACGAAGGTTTGGCAGATTTTGGGGGTGGGCTGGGTTCAGGACCCGGGGGATTACCGCACCTAAACCCCAGTCACAAATTGAAATTACATTTACGGAAAGCGAATGTTTGGGGAAGCAGGACAGACGTCTCCAAGGAAATAGGAATCTCCCCCCACTTCGCTAAAATGGAAAAGATCTAGTTTGGTCCTGAGGAGGGAGGACGGCAGGACGTCAACCCAGGCACACCTCAGTTAAAACAGCAACCCAATTGCTAGTTGCATAGACGAAGAGCAACCTAGTATGTCTGGGGTGGTATGAAGCTTTGACACCAACTGCTCGCTGGAGGTACATACGTGCCTACGTGCCTTGCATAGCCCGAGTTGATTTCTCTGTGCTTAGGGAGGAAATATAAAGCAATGTAATGTCTTCCATACCATTAGATGTTTTGACGCTTTTTTGCTACGAAGGTAAAACGTTCTGCTATTATGATTCTGTTTGCAATTCATGTTCCTTATTCCTGGCTTTTTGTTTTGTAGGTACCACGAATATTCAGTATGGAAACGATTAAATTTTTATGGACTGACAAAGTATAACAGTTGTTTAATCTTGTATGTTGGTTCAATAAATTTGAAGATGTGATTGTTGCATATGCTGTCGGTTAGGTTTCTAGGGCTTCAACTGTCTAATCGCAGCGTAGAACTCTGAATCGAACCGTCGCATATCCAAAATAAGTTGTCCACTGAACCCAACTGAATGGTAGTTAATGAATTAAGGAATACGACTTGAGCATTGTTGTGAACCACTGTAAAGTTAGCACTGTAGTTCATCTCTAATAACCAGAACTGTCGCAATAGTCCGGCCTTCCAGCTAAAATTCAAACTATACACATTTACAACTTCATTTTTTTTCATGTTTTTCATTAACGTCCACAAAAAACTTATACAACACTCACACTGGACTACTATCGGCACATTCACACAACATTCACACTGTACCATTACTGGCATACTTATACAACATTTATGCAACACACTTATTCCTACGTACTGAATTGTTAATATTCGGGTGTCTGCTAATCAGATCACCTCTGATCCTGCCTAATATATCTAGGTCAATCACACCCGGCAAACCTCACAACCTTTATCGCACAAAAGGAGTTTACGCGAGTTGCCTCATTCATACACTCATTTTCACACCTTCACAAAATTCACATGCACCCTTTTTCGCCTCTTCTTCCTCACTCTCGCAGTTCTCACGACCTTCGTCGAACAGAAGGAGTTTACGTGATCTGCATCATGCATACAAACACACAAGAACAAACATTTCACACACACTTTTACACATTCTAACTCAACTAATACATCCAAAATCCCTGAAATTAAACATAATTACTAAACATAATTATAATTATTAATCACATTAGCAATCCTAACTCGAAAAAGTTCTTTTCCTATTTCTAACCTGAATTCTAGGTATTTCCCTAAACTACTGGTTTATTCACATTTTGAAACTTTCTCGTCGGAGTTGCTGTTTTATTTCACTTTTGTAAACTTTGAGATTTGGAAACTCGATAGGAAAACCTCACGTTTTCCTGACTTAAAACAAAATTTTATGGAAATTTGCGAAAGCTAAGCTAAATAATTTGCTAAGCAATTATTATTAAACAAAATTACAGAAGATATGTAGTTTAATTTACTGATCGGAGGAAGCCGGCCATTCCTCCCCAAAACTTAGAATTATTAATCAACAAGATAATGTAAAGACTCAAGGTTTTGGATTCAGTTTGAGAAGAACCTATATTTTAGAAACCTGACAATTTTGAAGCCGATCTAACGCTGAAAATAAAGACAATTATACAAACAGTGATTTTTTTGAATCATTAGCGCCTTCGTTACAGAATATGGTCGGCAACACCTAGTTGCCGGCTGTGGGATGAAAAGATCCCTATAACTAGCTTAATAAAATTAGGGTCGTAATTAAGGAACCCTCTATCTCAAGCTCAAAAGGTGAGATCCCCACTCAAACTAAACCCAAATCTAAACTACAAAACCCCATAGCCACGAGGGCCTTCTTCAGAATAAAAAATTTGCCTCTAAGGCCGTGACTTGGCAAAAAGGAAAAAATGGGCCTCTTGCCCGTATAAATACAAAAAGTGGCCCGGGGCCGAAAAATAGCAAATATCTCTCTTTTTTCCTAGTCAGTAAGGTTGAGCCGGGCATAAAGGACCCAATGGCTCCTCAAATTGAGTGTATTCGCGGATAAAATTCAATTCCTTTTCTGGCCCGAAGGCCAGAAAAGTCCCTAGGTTTTTTCCTAGAATTGGGGGGAAGAGCACAATCCTAGGTGCTGCAAACCACAGCCCACTATAAGGATGTGCGCTCGGAAGGGGAAAACAGCGACCGACTGCGGCCGCTTCTCAGCGAACACTGAGTGAGTCTCAAAATTTTGGGACTGGGCTGACAGCTCTCTGACAGCCCAGTGACAGCATGATTTTGACGGTGAGGCTTTGACTTTAAGGCAAAGCTTCCAGAAAGTTCTAGAACTTTCTAGAAGCTTGCCACCTTTAACATTGCAGGATCCAGGGATCCAGGCTCTTTTTGAGCCTGGTGGTCAGCCAGGGGATGATTAACGATAATGGCGAAATATTTCCCCCAGCTGACCACTTTTCTGATTAATTTCGGGGTCCGAAACTTTGTAGAATTTTATAAAATTTTGGTTAACATGTAAATGCAACCAAAGGGGGAAGTTTCGGATCTAATTTCAACTTTCATGCATTCCACTGAAATGGGGCTCAAAAATCAGGCCAATCCCGGCCGATTATGGGAAAAATATTTTTAATTGCCAATTTTGGGCACAACTTATACGTCCGTTTTCAATTTCTTAATTTTCTTTGGCTTCTCTTGTCCCGGGCCCCTACTCTGAAATTTTGAGTGAACGTTTGGCCGCAAACAAGAGAAGCCAACACAGCAACCTTAGCAGCAATTGCTCCCTATTGCTAGAAACTCAGTGTCCTCGCTTGACCGAGGAAGTAGGGAGCAATTGCCTAAAAATGTGCATAAAAATTCGTACGTATAATTTTCTAGGTAAAACTAACTACAACTCTACATATGTTATTACCTATTCCTACCAATTTCTGTTAATTTTAAATTATTAAGGAGGAGGCTAAGCCCCCTCCAGACCTACCTATGTACACAAAGGTGTGTACTAACTTTCTTTCTGGAGAGGCAATTCTCTCCTGGCCTCTTGGCCCAAACTAGAGTTCAAGTGAGGACAAGCCTCACATAGAATGAATGAATGGACGTAGTAGTACTCCCACTACTACGCTGTCTGGGAAGTAGACGACTTCCAAGACAATGAAAAAGGGAGTTTCCGAAAGTTAACACAAAGGTGGGTGAGGACCAAATTTTGAGTTAAACCTTTTAAAGAGGTAAGATTACCCAATTGGAAGTAATCTTACTAAAACATTTTCTTTTATAACTCATTCATTTTTGGGAGTTGGGAGATGGGGATTGGATTTTTGGGATCGGGAGAAAATTGCCTTTCCGATGAACCTAAGTTGTTTTCTAACAAAAAATTGTTAAAATTGACTAATTAAGGCCTAATTACTACTAATTAATGAATATAAACCCTAGCTAACAGATAACAAGTCCATTTTACATTATATAACTACCTATATGCCTATTTTAAGCTTACCTAAGTGACTATCTTCCAATATTTGGGCGTTTAATTGCCTTAAAACTGCACTTTAGAGAATTTCTACGATCGTAAACACAAATTTGCGCTATTCTTTTCTGCAGTTAGGAACTAAAATTGCTTTGGCATGGATTTCTTAACTGCCATAGATGACAATATTACTGAAGAGGTCCCATCCCGGATCAATTCCAGATCGAAGAAGAGTACCCACTCTTCAAGTAGGTCTCCTGCCAATTCATTCTGATTAATAGATTCTTTGGCTTAGTTATTAATTCCATGCGTGCGTACTGCTATTCTTAGTATTTTAGATGGCGAGATATTCCTACTAAACGATTAAATGAGTCTACTTCTATTATTAATTTAACCTTTGGGGTAGAGACCGGAATATTAATTACCGGTTTTAGTGTGGCAACTCTAATAGTTTCTTCCAAATACAAGATAACTATACAAATATAAACTTGGACATTTGATTCTGGCAAATATGATGAAACATGTGAAACATAATAATCTCCAATTGACTGGACCATAGCACATTTCTTCACATATTAATTTGATAAGCAATTTCAACCAACTTTGACCATTAATGAAAGTCATTTCATTACACAAACTAAAATTTAATAGAAATTTTAGTCCAAAATAGCCAAAAATTTCCAAAAAATCGCGAAAAACTGCTTATTTTGCTTTAAAATGGCCGTAAAATAGCTAATTTATCGCTAATTTCGCCTAAAATTTGCAAAAATTGTACTTTTTCAAGACAATTTTCTGCTTGGATCCTCCTCCCAAATTTGAGGTAAGGTGATAGTTAAATAAAATCGTTATAAATAGTTATAAAATCGATAATATTCATTCAACTAGATATTCATTTTTTCACAAAACTATCACTATAAAAAACTTATTTTGGAGAAATGCTGCATACCGGATGTTCAGTTTTTGGACTAGAGGAAAGCTGGTAGATGGAAAAAGGATTGAATGAAATTCCATGTTGTGTGGTCCGTCAGGTGCATTGCACCTTGCTCAGTCCATTTGTGAAGAGTTTAAAGACTGAAAATTTCTTATGTGTACATTCGTATGTGTATTTGATAATGCATTTTAATAAAAAGTACTTTGTTCTGTAATTAGTGTAAGCTTGAGTTGTAAGTGGGCGCCTGCTGTTTTTCACGTAGAAATCAACACTCTCCAGTTTGCAGTTCACTACGGTTTGGAGCAGTGCTTACAAGATCTTACGAATCAGATGACTTCACTAATTCTTGTGTCAGGTAACGTGTTAAAAATTATCCCGTAAATGGTGGCTCACATTGAAGTGTTGTTTTCCTGCGTTCAGTAGCTGGTGTTTTGTATAATTATGTTTACAAAAAAGTATCAGTTCAGTATCAGTTCTGTGCCCTACGGATAAAAACGGTCCTAAACGGTAAACGATAAAAACAATTCTAATTTGACATTTAAGAAACCCAAAAAGTTTGAGAAATAAACATCTGGATACAGTGGTGTGTATACCTATACCACATCTGTGCCTATGAGCGTTGAGCATCCCGTTTATGGAAGCCACAGTTGTTTCCATTATAATACAATCACATATTT
>JASAND010020549.1:0-16317 GCA_030248195.1 Trissonchulus latispiculum
AAAAATAGAGACTTACGTTTTTTAGGTGTAGACGGCCAAAAGGGTGGGGCCCTAATCTCAAGAACCGACCGCTGACTTCCAAAATCTCCCTCAACTGGTTTTGCAAGATGATGTAATCATTCAAGGAGAATTTTGTTATGTGCCGGGAACGGGAGGGTCTATTCGCTAAGCCAACATGATTGGAAATAAGTGCAATGTTAAATTTACGCTCAGAAATAACTGGTTTTAAATAATTTTCGAAAGATGAGCATAAAGTTAGCACTGCACAGTTTTTAGGGGAGGGGTTTACATACAAAATAATACATAATTATCGGACTTCCCAACAATTATAAAAATACAATATTTGTGGGGAATTTGGGGATTTGGGGGAGTTTTTAGGAAAACAGCGAAAGTGGGAATTAGAAAGGATTTTTAAAGGGGTGATAACGGGGACGTTATTATTACCTTACACATTACACTTCCCCAGGGCTTAAAGCACGAGCCCCACGAGTGCCAGAGGAAAGAGAAAAGGAAAAAGGAGTTTTTAAGGGACGTAGGTACAGCTGTCAATTATGTATAAAGTCAGTAACAAACAAATAAGAATATATATATATATGTAAGTAAAAAAATAAGCCTAATATTAAGGGGCTCAGATGGGGAAGGTAGTTTCAAATTTATTAAAGCATTATACTTTTTGAGAGATTAGAATAAGGGAGGAGAAGGGGATGCCACTACCTACCACCAAGGTTCCGGTCATATATCATGCCAGCTTCATAGGGCTATCTCAGGTACGGTGGGGCTACCCCAGCAACCTATACGAGCGCCCTAAGGGGGGAAAGGGGGAAAGGAGTCACCTAGGCTACGCGGTCGAACCTGGTTCAAAGGCGGTCTCGACATATTTTTGATGGGAAAAAGGTGGGAAAATTTCATAAAGGGACTAGAAAATGGGTATTGGCACCCATACATACAGGCCACTATTTACGCTTCTGTCATGCCCGTTAGGGCCTACGGTACACTTCACACGCATTCACACAGAAAACAGACAACTAAGCCAATACCCGACGGTATGTTTTACCGTAAAAAGGAAAGAAAGGAAAAGGGAAGGGATTCAAGAACAGAGAAGGTACTACATCCGAGACGTAAGTTTGCCCCTCTGCGCAAATTGACCTACTTCGCGACAGTCAGGGGAAAAAGACCCTAGCGGCCCTACTTTGTTCGGACTGGGAGAGGAGAACAAAACTGGCAAAATATATGGACTACCCCACACAGAATCAAAATCAAGTGGCAAGAAAGGGAGGGTGGGATTTTAGTCAAAATAATCTCTCAAAAAGAGGCGCTTTCTTTTAAGTGAAAGGTAAAAAGGAAAAGGGTGGAAAAACGGGATTTGGTTGAGCTTAAAATAGGTTTTTGGTTTGAGTACAGCACAAAAACAAAACAAATGGCAGTAAATACATACGTAATAATTCTAAGTTAGAAAAAATATGATGTTTTTGAGAATTCAAGAGAATAAAATGTTAGTTTTAAAAGAATTCAAAGAGTGTTAGTTTTAAAGGAAAATCCAAAAAAAATTTAAAATGTTAAAAGTGAGTCCTTTCGGAATGTAAGATGGAATGAATTTGTAAAATGTTAAAACACCGTACTGAACATACTATGCTATACATGACAAGAAAAATAGACTATAGAAATATTAAATATATATAACGAGTAATAAAGTTTTATACAGTTCCAAAAAGCCACCAAAATTATTCTTCTTGTAGTATTTGATTCAGGGCTGGAGGGGTGGGAGGGGAAGACGGAGGATACCCATCATAGTTCAGCTGTAGGGGACAAGGATCATAACAGTGTCCAAATATCACTGGCAAAATAGGGTTTGGCGCCATAAATCCAATAAAGCATAATAGACATATAATAATTATCCAGAAATTTGGGGCCAGGATCCAGGGGCGGAATGACATTTAGGGAGCGCCATGTGGGGACCGCAGGGACGATACCACATCCGTAGGGAGAGCTGTCGATGGGCAGGATCAGGGGGGGGACGGATCATGAATAGCTACAAATGTCCAACGGTGTTGGTTAGGAATTCGCCAGGATGAAGAATAAAATGTTAGTAGGAAGGATGGGACGGAAGGGCAGGAGGGATGGAAGGGCAGGATGGATGGAAGGGCGGGGGGACGATGGGCGGAGGATGGATCGGCCTACCAGCCGCGGAGGACCGGGGAGCGAGGATCGATCGGGAGGGGTTCATTCGCCAATTGGGGGAAGGCAGGATTGTAGTGGGTTATACCTGCCACCGGGCAGTATACGTTGTCGGACCGGGGGTTCGGGTGGGTACCGGCCATAAAAATGCTATGCCGGTTGATGCTCATAACGAGGGGGGCCGCACGGATACCGGCCGGGGGGTTGCGGTCATCGAAGAAAGGTGGGTGGGATTGGCCACGACGGCGGCGCTCCGCCATGGCTCGGATTCGCTGACGGAGAATATCCTGGAAGGCGGAAAATTGGGCTTGGGTCAGGGGTTCGCGGGTCTTGGGGTCTAGGAAGAAATCGTCTAGACCACCTTGGAGGAACCAGAGGAGGACTTCCAGCCAGATCCGTCCGGCAACATTATGGCCGGTCCATACGGCGGGGTTATAGAGGTCAGGATAAACCTCTGGGTCCATTTCGTTAATGGATGCGGCGGGTTGGCCGTTGATGAGGGGAGTCCAGGACTCCAGTACCCCAGAGAGGGTCATCCGAGGACTCAGCAAAGAGGTGGGTGGGGTAGGTAACGAGATGGATTCTCGTACAGGAGTTGGAAGGCTATGCGGACTATAGCCCGGGTGTTGAGGCCACCTGCCCAGTTGGCCTTCAGGGACTCTGGGGACGAGTTCAGCATTTGGGACACTTGGGTTTTACCGGGTGGTGGACCGGGAACGATGCTCAGTTGGCGCAGGAGGGGCTACCCCTCGCTGAGCTGCCGCCAACTGAGCCTCTGGACTAGCGGCTTGAGGTGGCCGCTGGGCTTCTGCACAATCTCAATGGAAGTGAACGAGGCCGCCGAACGACGTCCTGAGGCGGTCTCGGCTGGCGGGCGGGGACCAGATCGAACAGACGCTGATCCGGACAGCTGAGGAGGTGGGGACAACCATTCCCCGCTGGGAGGGATAAGCGGTGTGGGGACAGGACCACCGCTCACTCCAGGATGTCTGGGAGTACTGTATCTCTGTGGCACGACAATTCTGGATTGGGGTGAGCAGACGTTCAGCTCTGAGTCTGCTGCTGAGGGGGAGGCGGGGACCGAGGACGCGGTCTGGTTTGGGGCGGAGGTGGGGGGGAGGCGTGCTCGCAGCCTGAGCACGACTGGAACCGGAGGCAGCGCTCGCGCCAGATTGGGCACTGCCAGAATTATCGCAGCGCTCCCGAGAGCGTTGTCGGATTCGGACTTGGGCAGGGAGAGGGGGCGTGGTTTGCTGTCGACGGTGACGGTTGGAGGGGTCCGAGGGGTGGGGTCGGCCATGGCGCGCAGCCGTCATCCGTCGCCAGTCAATCTCGGCCCATGGGAGTTGGGGGTAGTGCCACTGAGACCACTGACAAATAAGCCGGACAAAGGGAAAGAACATTGCTTCGCGAAGGATATGGGGAGGTTGGGCAGGGGGTGTCACGGTCCAAATCAAAGGACCAAGAGGGGAAGGGCCAGGGGCCGGTCGTTCGACAGGACCGACAACCATGATCTCCTCATAAATGGCGGTTAGCTCCTGACGCTGACGTCGGGGGGGGGGCGTGCGTCTAGAGCGGTAAATTCCAGGGCTGGGTAGAGGGGGCCGGCACCCAGACGACGATGCTGGACGACGTCTTGGGTACCTCGGGGGCCGTAGGATGCCGTGGGAGCCAGTTGGAGGGACATTTGAAGGTCACAGAAATTGACTTGCCGGGCTGCCCGGTGAGCCAGGGTAGCGTGGGTATAGACTTAGTGTACCTTAAAAATTCACAAAAATAGGCACGATGATAAAATAAACACACCACTCGTCCGCAGAAAGGAAAACGGGACTAATAAAATTCACGGGGGATTGACAGGAAGTCAGGCGTCTGACTGGGACTTTAAGCGATGCGTGGGCGGCGCTTTAAAGGGCCCAAGCAAAGTCAGGCGCCTGATAAGGGCTCAAGCGATGCGGGGGCGGGCCAAAAAAGTTAACACAAAGGTTTGCAATTGGGAATGACGTCAATTGCAGACCTTTGTGAATCCACACGGGGGGAATGGGTATATCAGACCGGCGGATCCAGTTAAGGTAAGTAAAATAGGGGGGGGGGGAATTATGTAGGGTTCTAAAAAGAATTTTTGGGCTAAGGAGGGGGCTAGAAAAATTAATTTAGGGGAGGGGGAAAAATAGGAAAAATATTTCAGGGGGGAAAAATAAAAAGGGGAGAGCCTAGAGCTGGCAGCCTAATGTAAAATAGGCTGACAGTAATAAAAAAAATTGGGGAGGAGAGCCTAGGCCGGGCAGCCTAATGTAAAATATGGGGGAGCTAGGGATTTTAACCGCTGAGCTCAAGCCCCAATTTTACAAGTGGAACTGTGCGCAAGACGCTGACCTGCGACTGCGGATGGAGATATTTAGTCCAGGCGGCTCTCTACCACCGACTTGCCTCGCCAAGGGGAAATGGACACTTTTGGGGGACGCCAACGGGGCGCCTAACAAAATTGGGGAGACACGCACACAAAAAATAGGCTCAGTTATAAGTCAGCTCCGGGCTATTCCCAGAGCTCTACCTAGCTAAACCAAGAGATCAAACTAGTACAGCTTAGTAAGAAGAATTAAATAAAATAGTTAAAAGACAGCTGACGAGTTTATTGGGACAACACAGGGCAATGATACGACAAGTGAGTCCGTCCGGCGGTATCCAGACAAGACTGGCAAGGTACAGCGGGCTACCCGCACAGCACACGGGAAAAGGACACAGAGAAAAGTACAGACAAAAAAGGGGGGAAGGGGACCAGCAACAAATAGGACAGCACAAAAATGCAACAAAATAGGGGGAGGGAGGTTAGCTAGCTAAGTTAGACCCCGGGGGGGGGGGGAAAGGGAAAACGGGGGCAACCCCGCGAAGTTAGGTCGGAATGGGGAGGGAAAGGGTTAGAAGTCAATTAAGGGATAAGTAAAAAGTGGGGGGATTAGAGCAAAAGAAGGGGTTAGGGATTAAATTAAATAGGGTTTTCAAAGAAAAAGGAAAAAAATAGAGACTTACGTTTTTAGGTGTAGACGGCCAAAAGGGTGGGGCCCCAATCTCAAGAACCGACCTCTCGCTGACTTCAAAATCTCCCAACTGACGAAAAGATGATGTAATCATTCAAGGAGAATTTTGTTATGCGTTGGGAACGGGAGGGTCTATCTTCGCTAAGCCAACAAGGATTGGAAATAAGTGCAATGTTAAATTTACGCTCAGAAATAACTGGTTTTAAATAATTTTCGAAAGATGAGCATAAAGTTAGCACTGCACAGTTTTTAGGGGAGGGGTTTACATACAAAATAATACATAATTATCGGACTTCCCAACAATTATAAAAATACAATATTTATGGGGAATTTGGGGGATTTTGGGGGAGTTTTAGGAAAAACAGCGAAAGTTGGAATTAGGAAAGGACTTGGAAGGGGGGTGATAACGGGGACGTTATTACCCACATTACAGCTCCTCTTCTTGGCATTGCGTAACGGTGCTCCGACCACAATACGCGAATGTTCCCCCGTTTGGTGGGGGGGTAGCTCTCTTCGACAAAGCATACCCCCCCTCCGTTTGGTGGGGGGGTAGCAGAAAAGAGGTCCCCGTTTGGTGGGGGGGGTAGCCAACAGCCAATCAGGTTGCAGAGACCCCCTCCCCGTTTGGTGGGGGGGTAGAGCAGAGGATTACGGTAGTTTTTGTTCTATTTGCAAAAGGGTCCCCGTTTGGTGGGGGGGGGTAGCAAAGAGAGGTCCCCGTTTGGTGGGGGGGTATGCAAAAGGGGTCCCTGTTTGGTGGGGGGGTATCCACAAGGGGTCCCCGTTTGGGGGGGGGGGTCGCCAACAGCCAATCAAATTCATCCAATCTTAGCCTGACTTGGCGACCCCCCCCCCCCCAAACGGGGACCCCATTCTGCCTACCCCCCCACCAAACGGGGACCCCTTTTGCATACCCCCCCCCACCAAACGGGGACCCCTTTTGCATACCCCCCCACCAAATGGGGAGGGGGTATGCTTGTCGACCCCCCCACCAAACGGGGGAACATTCGCGTATTGTGGTCGGAGCACCGTTACGCAATGCCAAGAAGAGAAGCCCTCTAGTGGCTTACTCTTCTTCTATAATATAAAGGAATAAATTATGGACTCTTGCTGCTAGGCTTGGCTGGCCGCTAGTAAATTTCAAACAAAACCATCACACTACCTGCAATGCATACATGGCGAAAAAGCCGCCCCCGATATTTTCAGTGTTGAAAGCAATTGATGTATAGACTAAGGCGTTAGCAATAAATATTCCTGTCATCAGTATTGTTTTCCAGCGAAGCTGATTTCCTTTGAACAAATCTATAATTGTACCGTACTCTCCAATCTCTTTTTCTTCTTCTAAATCAATATAAAAGAACTGTTAGCATTATGTAATAACACATAACACCGTTCAAATCAATTAAGGACAGTTTGCGGTTGAGATAAACTGACCAGGCCCATTTCCTAATCTTTCGGATATTTTTGAGCTGGCTTCGAACTCTCTGCCTGCCCCGCAGTCTCAAATACATCTCCTCTCAACCAAAAATATGCTGACGGTAGAAATTCAAATGTAAATACTAACTTAAACAGCAGTGTACGCAGACAAAAAGCTCCATTTCTTAATCCTTAGCATCTTACCATTATCGCTTCGCCTGAACCACTTTTTCAGTTCATGTTCAGTAATTCTTCTCCCGTTTCTTCGAACTATGTTTTCAAATGCTTTTTGAGCCTCATCAATTCGACCCTTGTTATAAAGCCAACGTGGGGATTCTTCAAGTACTAAATAAAAGGCAAATTGTATGGCCAATGGTATACTAGTTGTTAGTCCCAACCACAGCCAGTTATTGAAAAAATATCCCCAAAAAGCTAAACTGACGCAACCAAACGCATAGCCAATGCATATTGACGTTGATACTAAAGTTCGTTTGGACGGGCCAATAATTTCCAAAGACCAAATGTATCCTATACTCCATGACGTAATGGCAGAAAGTGATGCAATAGATCTAACAGCAACAAATGAGATTAAATCTGGCATTGCTAAGGAAACGCTGGAGCCGAATACGTACAGAAAGGAAGATATAAGAAATGTTATCTTTCTGCCAAACTTATCTTGTCGAACTTAGCCAAACTTCTGCCAAACTTAGCCGCCGTGTCGGTTCCTTTGAAGTTTGTTTAAATTAGCTTATCTTGCGCATGCATGAAGATCCAAAGCTGCAATTTTCACGTAGTTGTGTTTAATGATGAGACGCAAAATGTAGCGCACTGGCTTGACTAGATTCAGCTCACAGCTTTCGCTAGCCTGGATTAAGCCCTCCAAATGTGTCCAAACAGCCCATTTTTGTTGTTTAAAGAGGAATAACTTTCGCAGACAGCATTTTTGAGCGATGACCCAATTATAACTTTCACTCAGCGTGATGAGAGCTTTCAAATGAGCCCAAGTTTGTAGCGATTGGACCAACTTTTATTTTTCGGGATATGGGCCCGCTGGAACCACGTGCCGCCCCAAATCCGCATAATTGATACATATTCGCGTTCTCCTGAACGAGACCTTTCATTTGATACCAAGCTCGACTACTTTTCGCATATTTTTTCTTTTCCTACGGTTTCTAAAATTTCTGAAATTTGAAATTCTAAAATTATAGAATTTTTAAAATTTTTTGAAATCTCTAATTTCTGAGCTTTCAGAAAATATATACATTGTCATACTTAACTTGAATAATAAACTCTCTACAAAATTCACTCTTTTGGTCCAGTTTAAGTTTGCTAGACTTTAGTTTCTCAGCAGTTGTTTTGGCAGCTTAATCTGCGTACCTTCATTGTCATTAAAAATTGCCCCAGCAAAACCGGACTAAAGGTTTAAAGTCACACATTTGTGAATTTCCCTGTAAATTTCGCTAGAGATTTTGCAAAAAAACAAACATGATGATTGATTGCATGCACTACTATGATCTCATGCATTGCACTAGGGTGAGCTGCATATGATTGAATAAAGAAAGAAAAGGAATAGTCTCAAGTAGGAACTCCTGGAGAAGAAGAATCCTAAAAACAGCAGATTTCCATTATTTGATTTCCTTCCTGCACTACTGAGTTCTCATTTTACCTCGAGACTGGGGCAGAGTTGGCTGCAGGTCCAAAATTTCAGACCCGACCGTAACCCAGACCCGTTAGACCGGACCCGGACCCGTCCAGACCCGGATCCGGGTACCCGAATCTAAAAAACAACCGGTTTGCATTTCAAACCGTCAGTGCATTCTTTAATTTCGCTGCAACTTTACTACTAAAATAGCCCGGTCATGAATAAAACCTTTAGGTATTTTAATAATTTTAATAATAAGCTTTAGGTAAATTTATTGTACGCTTTACGACAATTTTTATATGAGTTAAGTGCAAGGGCTCGTTTGGGATCTCGATTGGATATTGGTAGCAGTTTGTTGTCATGAGTCCAGAGACAGTGTGAGACACTGTCCTTCGGATAATTTACGATTGCTCTGGAGGAAAGAAAGTGAACGAATTTTTGGTGGCTTGTATTTGATAGTGTTGTTTCAGTAGCCCATTTTAGTTTCAGTTTCAGTTTCAGTTTCAGTCGACAACCTGAGTTAATTTCAGTTTCAGTTTCAGTTTCAGTCAGATACCAAAAATAATTTCAGTTTCAGTTTCAGTTTCAGTCGTCATCCCAAAATAATTTCAGTTTTAGTTTCAGTTTCAGTCGCCGGTCAAAATTACTTTCAGTTTCAGTTTCAGTTTCAGTCGGTGACGCAAAATAGTTTCAGTTTCAGTTTCAGTCGGTGAAGCAAAATAGTTTCAGTTTCAGTTTCAGTCCACGTTTTAGAATAGTTTCAGTTTTAGTCCGGCTTTTTCAGTTGAAGTCATCGCCCAAAAAGATAAAATTCAGTTTTCGCATAATTTGTAATTTAGAACTGTTGAATGAAGCTGCAGTTTTATTTTAAATCTCAGCTTCTGATCTAATATATTGCACTTGCAATCCAATCATTTTCTTTGTGAAGACAAAAAATTAAGACTCGTTCTTAATTAAGTTTTAATAGTTGATTGCTGTATTGGCTTTCTCATTAACTAAGTACCTAAAAAATCTTGGTTATTCGCTTAAGTAAAGCATCTCTCCAAAATGTAAAGCTGTTGAGGCCATAAAGCTTCATTGCTGCAATTCGATGCTTAGCTTCTGGGGCCACATCAACCACTTGTGCTTTAAAAACTATATAAAGCAATCACGCTTTAACATAACTTCCTAGTTTAACTTTAAAATATGCTGACAGTAAATGATCTGAAAAGTAATACTTCTATAATAATACGAGAAGCTAAAACGTAACACATTCCTTCAATTCTTTCGCAAGGAAAACTATTATGGGAAATCTGCAATCGCATTTTAGAGAGAACTTAACCTAAAACAGAGACTGAAAGGGTCTTGCACGCAGAGACTGAAATGGAGTTTCAGTTCCAGCATGAACTGAAACCGGTTTTAGCTCCAGCTACAAGGAAAAACTTCAGATTTTACGCTGGGACTGAAACTGTTTCAGACTTTTCTAGTTTCAGTTTCAGTTTCAGTTTCAGTTCTAGAATTGGGGTAGTTTCAGTTTCAGTTTCAGTTTCAGTCGGATACCAAAAATAATTTCAGTTTCAGTTTCAGTTTCAGTCGGCTAGTCTAAATGGTTTCAGTTTTAGTTTCAGTTTCAGTCCGTTTTCCAAAATAGTTTCAGTTTCAGTTTCAGTTTCAGTGACTGAAACTGAAACATGTAGAGACTGAAACCTAGTTTCAGTTTCAGTTTCAGCGACTGAAACATCACTAGTATTTGAAACCAATGTCCTTGAGCTTGTTTGCTAGATTTCGTTTTGCGTGCACTGTAAAATCTTATACTAACTTATGAATTCGAGTTATCATATTCACTTCCATTTCTAGTTACATATTTTGTTTGTAGCCCAGCAGAGCTTCAGCAGACACTTCCGTAGATTTACTTCCGTAGACGCACACTAGAATTGAGGGAGAGATCTTCCTTGGGCTTTCGTTGAATCTAAAAGGCAGTACATCATTGATAATTCTATTTAGCTCTGAATTTTGAAATTACTTACTCAGAATATAATTGTGGTATTATGTACACAAAATAATATCATGACATAAAAAGCCATTGTTCATAAAAACTAAAATATCAGACCTAAAATAAAGTTTGCCAAATTATCAATTATAAATATAAATTATGAAATTGTTACAAAATTTTAAAAATATTAATTGGATTTTAAAAATGAAAATATTAGTGAATCTTAATTTTTGAAAAATAAGAGGAACTCTTATAAGGGGCAGGAAAATTATTTTTTCAAACTATACCATCCTTTAAAAAAGTAAAATATCATTTGTAGGATGGATGCATTGATTGTTTTGAAAAATGAGAACTCTGCTACTTGTTTTTACACGTCCGATAATAGCTTGAACTATTAAATTGTTAAATGATGAATTCTTAAATACAAGTTAAAAGATATCCTCTTATTTTAAAGTAATTTCAAAATTCAGAGCTAAATAGAATTATCAATGATGTTGTGTGCCTGCGCCATGTAGATGCCTTTTAGATTCAGCGAAATTCCAAGGAAGATCTCTCCCTTAAATTCTAGTGTGCGTCTACGGAAGAATCACCATTTTCTCTTGCAATTTTTGGGGAACCACCAAATTGGTACAAGCCGCGGCTTCAGTTGTTGCAAGCTATTTTCCTTTGGCTTGCTGGCATAAAATTTTACTTGTCAATATTTCACAAAAGTAGCTCTTTTTTGTAGATTCTAACTTTCGAAACATTCTTTCCAACACAAACATTTGCAAGAAGCTACAACAAAATGGCTTGCTGCAACAGAAGTAGCAAGGCGTGCGCTTTCCAACGATACAAACGATACATATCAAGTTCTAATGTTCCAGTCACCGACAATAAACTATTGAAGTTGTCCAATTTCTCTTATAATGTACTGGTTCTGGTTCGGCTATTTGCAGCAAATTATGAAAGACTGTCATTTGCTCAATTCTCAGAGTTAAACAATACTTTTTATATCATTTTAAGGTGGTGGTTTCCTTTTGTGTAAATTTGACCCTATAGGCTTCAATTCTTTATGAAAGTGGATGAAACTTTCCAAATATCCTATTTTGGTGCTCTTTAACATTCTGGGACCTGTCCCACATTTTTAGGTGAAAAGATAAGAAATTTTCGGTTTTTGGCATTATACTCTCAGCAGATAGTCGATACATCAGATTGGTTATTATGGATGGAAATGAGGTACAAAAATGAACATTTTTGCTTTTACAAGCTTTGCGCTATCTCTAGTGGTTAAATCAGCACAAGCAAAAAACGATTTTTGGGGTCAAAAAACGGCCATTTTCGCGGAAATCAGTTTTTTCAAAATTGCTGCCAAATCTTACGGTCAATTTTCGTTTATTTATACTCAATCGATAGGCGGTCTAATTGCCCATTTTATCAATGCCTATTAGCTGGATTTCGTTGCTTTCAGCTAGAGATTTGGCCGAAAAACCATTTTGGCAAAACTGCGATTACTTTGTTTTAAACAGCGATTTCTCAAAAATTACCCAATGGATTTTGCGTGATTTTGGGTTTGATGAAAATTCGTACTATTGCGGAGGGATATTTTTCTTGGTTTGAGCTAAAACATCTCCAGTCGTGAGAAAACTGAATACAAAGTTGAGAAATTTCGTGTCACCGCGCATTTGCCGGATTTTCTGGAGTAGTGAGTCTTGTTGAACCAAATCCAAAAAAATGTCCCTCGGCCCATATGTCCTTCATATCATGGCACAAGAAAAAAATTTGGCCTATTCTACAGTTTTGAGAAATCGATGTTCAAGGATTTATGGTCTATATTCAGCCTGTCAGATGTCAGTGTGTCAGAAAATTTTTGCTAGTTTTGTGCTAATACTGCTAGTTTTGTAAGTTCATGTAAATCTGCAGATTATAAGCTTTAAAATGATGTATAAAGCTCTTTCCAACTCCCGAAATTACGAAAGTTATAGCGTTTCAAAAAACCACCCCAAAAGCACTGCACAAAAGGATACCACCACCTTAAAGCTTAGAAATGTGCTTGCTACAACTAGGTAAAGTAAAGCTGCCTGATTTTAACTTTTTGACTTGGACATGCGATAAGAAGAAAACAGTTTTTGAACATGGATTTCGAAATCGAAATCGAAATGTGGGAAAGCTAAAGAATGAAACGTCTTCCTATTGAAATGCTATTTTTGTTGAAATTGTTTGCCGTTCAAGTAAGCTCAAGATTTTGAGAAAAATGTATGTTTTGTCGGATTTTCTTCAAAATTTTCAAGTTTGGACGTTTATTTCTCTCGATCAGAAAGACAAAACCGGAAGCCATGAAAAATAGCCCTCGGCAATTGTCCCAAAAATACGTATCTAAGGCCGTTTTCTAATCGGTTGCATGCGTTGAGAGATATCCGTGTTCAAATCAATCTAGTTCGATTTTCAAAAATTCACATTTTCTTTACTGTGCGTAGGAAGTGATGCCGCAGAGAGCTGCTCGTTGCGTATAACATATTCCTTAGGACTACAAATATGAACAATACTTAACTGACGGACCAGTGCTGTTGTTGAAACTGTCGAAATCTTGCAATATTCGACTTTTCCAAAAATGGTCAGGTTTGCACCTCGCAAATAGATTTTCGCTGGTTTCTCTTAAACCGAAAGTAATCTAAGAATACTCTCAAAAGCAAAGTTGTAGGTATTCGTAAGAGGATTCGATTGACAATAAAGTTCTTCTGTGTAGGGTGGTGGTAGTGCGGACGCGCTATGTCGCAATAAATTAATTTCTCAAAAACTCATATTTTCACGCCGTGACTTCTCTAAAATATTTTCTAGGATAAAGGATGTAATTGTAGCAAATTTGAATGAATTTCAACCACAATTGCGCTTTTAAAGCCCAAAAATGAACGAACCCGAACCAGCACCTTAAGGGGACTTCCTTGAAATAGTCCCAACGTAAACGGCCAACCGACTACAAAGCTAATATAAAAACCTAACTAATAAAGAAGTCGGCCTAAAAATGAGACTGTATTTACGATAGATATACAAAAAGGGAAAAATTTGTCAATGATAAATTTTGGCAATACACAAAAAATTTACTAAAGCAGAACCAGCTGTATAACTACCACGACAATTTTACAAAACAACTTTGAGACCCACAAAATTCTCAGATAACTCTCAATACAACTGCAGAATTACTGCAGAAAATGTTCCTGAGCCGAAGCTTCATGGCCAACTGAAAACTAAATTTGTATTAGAATAAACATTAGAAATTACAGGAAAATATTTTTTAAACAAGCTCTACGAGGTCATCTTGAAGTTTGAATAAATGTATGAACGTAAATAAATATATGAATGTATGAAAGTATAAACGGTGAACACTGTAAAATATCATTTGAATCAACACTCGGGCGGGGAGCGTAAAAGTAACATGACCGCACGGAACAAAATCAGTCATTAGACTGAACTGACTACAACCGAACAAACATATATCGAGCAAATCGCAAGTAGAATTTGAATGATGACATTTGATTGGTCGTTAAATTTAAAGAGACGCATGCCTACTTAGAAAATCATTTAATTTTAATCAGAATCAGGAAATATCGCTGTCTGCATCTGTGTAGCAAAGATCAGAGCCCCGAATTCAGTAATCAATTTAGTCCGTCAAGTTTCAGCCAGTTTTTTTACGAAATTATGTGGAGAGAAACGCTTGCAGCTGTGCGGCATTAATTATGCGCTGTTGCGTCTGTGTTGGATAAACTAATCAAGGAAGTGTCACTGTCGTTGTGTCATATTCATAAATATAAAGTAGGCCCAAGTATACTGTCCTACGCGGACAGCTCATGGGACAGCTCAGCACACGCAAGAAGGCGATGAAATCTCAACTGGTGCTAAGGAATTTACATAGGCGATACTATCTCACATTGCTATGCAGAAGATTTTAAGCAGATTTTATAGGAATGCTAGTTTTCTCTCTATAAGTAGCATTTTACGATTCGGTCTCAGGCTTAAAAATGCCGTCAAAGGACTAAAAAATTCGTGTCCCCGGGTCTCACTGCCCTGTTCATGGTGGGGGAGTCCTCCTGGTTTCAGTAATTAAACTCAGAAAAAGCCGCTCGTTCCCTTGAAAGGCATGCCCTGCTGAAATATTTTACTACATAGTACATCAAAACTCAACTACTTGCGTACTACTCAACTCAACTACTCAACTCAAGCGCAAAATCGATGCACTTGCAAAAACCAGAACAAACTTTACTATGGCTCCCAAACTATTTCTTGGGGGGGGGTCCTCCTGGTATCATCAAAAGCTACAAACAAAGCACAGTGCTATGCTTTGAAACATGCAGCATCAATCAAACCTCATGTATAAATTTTGAAAGTATCAATAGACTATGCCTTTAGCCCTTTACAAGAGTAAGTAAGTAAGTAAGTAAGTATTCCTTCCCGCTAGCCCTTTACAAGAGATATAATCCTGCATGCATATGGTGAGAAAAACATGTTCGGAAAACTCCTGAACATTGTTCAAAACAGCAACTTGTTAAACTAGTTTAGGCTTAAAAAGGCCATGTAAGGACTGAAACATTTGTGCCCCAGGTCTCAGTGCCTTGTTCGTGGGGGTTCTCCTGGGGCCGATGTTATCAACGTCGAAACCCGGGTTAAGTAGCAAACCCGGGTTTATTTGCCTATCTTTAACACATGAATTTAACCCGGGTTAGCGATTTAACCCGGGTTTCGACGTTGATAACATTGGCCCCTGGTTTCAGTAATTTAACTCAGAAAAAGCCGCTCGTTCCCTTGAAAAGCATGTCCTACTAACTATATTTCAAGTTGCATTTAACAAACTATGTAATGGCACAAATCTACATATGATTTAAAATTAATTAGTTTTCTACTTTCTCAGCTGTCCGAGCTGTCCCAGCTTCCCGAGCTTTCCCAGCTTTCCAAGCTGGCCCAGCTGTCCGAGCTTTCCCAGCTGTCCCAGCTTGCCGAGCTGTCCCAGCTTTCCCAGCTGTCCGAGCTTTCCGAGCTGTCACAGCTATCCGAGCTTACCCAGTTTTCCTGCCCGTCTGAACCCTCTGAGCTAACGAGGCACTCAAAGTTTGAAGATGCACCGGCATTTTAGTTGTCCAAGTATGCGCAGAGAACCAGTAACAAGGGAGAAACCTCACGTAGGACACTACACTTGGGCCATAAAGTAAATGCTTAATGGTTGAAAACAGGCTTCACAAGAATTCAAGAAAATTAATCTGGCTGGGGAATGAGGCATCGAGTTTCAGGTATCAAGTAGAATTTTGCTATTTACTTGTACAATTTAGTTTCTTTACAAATCAAATGTCTAGATCCCACACTACATTCCTTTTGAGCATAGGGCTGTTGAATTGTGATAATAGCTGACCAGAGGTCACTTCAAGTATTAGTCCTTGCTTAAGGCTAGAGCATGTATACTGTGGTAATTTTATTAGCTATACAGACGAGTAAATCTATTAAAACCGATTTAGTACAAAGCTGGTCATTATGATAACTAGTTCAGCACACTTTGTGAACAGTTTTGTCATCTTCTTTAGATTCAATCAGCCGATCAACGCAGGACGCATCAGACTGTATTTGACGCAGTTCAGTGGAAAGATCAATTTTGTGGGAAGAGTTAAGATTAAGCCAGTTGGAAATTCTTCTTACATGACTGCGAAGGGCTGCCAGGCCAACTTTGCCATGAGTTTCAGCCTCTTCCAAGGTTTCAGCCATATGTAAGTTCAAGGTTTCTGGAAGGAATAACGCCAATGAACCCCCAAAAATAGACATACACCCGAGAATTATCATCGGTAAGGCAGTATGAATGTTTGCCATATGAAGAATATACGGCATTACAATGGCAGCACCTTCGCCAAAGGTTGAAGAGAATCCATTTCCAATACCTCTTACAGCTGTTGGATATAATTCACTGGCAATCTAAAAACAACAATGACGAAATTATGCTTATTTCAACTACCTAAAACATAATTAATTTATGAGCGGCATACTTTTCTAATTTTTAATTTATCATTTCATTAGCTGTCGAATGAAAGCACAGGAAGCAACCTACCGCGGCTCGAAAGATCTAT
>JASAND010020554.1:0-15800 GCA_030248195.1 Trissonchulus latispiculum
GCTGATAACCTGGCCAAAGAAACCGAAGAACCGGAAGTCATTCAGGTTTCCGACGAAGAATATGCGGCGGACGAAGATCAGCCATCAGAAGGGGTCGAGCACCGTGAGCCGACACCTACGGACGAAGATGCTCAACGTCAACAGGGCACATTCCAACCGACCCTTCTGGAATCATGCGCACCCAGGCTGACGATGGCCAACCCAGCCCTACAATCAGGCTGGCATCCACCGATGACGAATGAACAGCGGGCTCGTCTAGCCTCGCTGGCATCAGGAATCAGGGTTCCTCGTACGTCCGGCTCGTCCGTGACGTCGTCAGGGGTCCCTCAGGCCGTGGACGAGATCCTGGTCCAGCATGGAGACATTCCTCATGTCTCGTATCAGGAGGCCAGACGCTTTCTGGTCTCTTGCAGCGAACGCCCTGGTGGTGTAACGGGCCCATCCACCTATCTTCCGGACCTCTATCACTGGAAGCTGGAACAGCCCGTGATCATCAGCCAGTTGGCCACCTCGACGGACCCGTCAACAGGGGTTCAGTCGTCCGTCAACGTCTCCATTGCGAGGGTCCAGCCCTATATCCAGATCCTGGTGCCCGAATCTATTTTGACTTTAAACGCCCTATTTCGAGACTCACCTATTGGCGTTGATCAACCTAAACGCCATATCTACGTGGTGGGACCCCCTGCGGACCCCGAAATGCCTGGGTATGATCCTGAGAACTTCTTCAGGATGGTGGATCAGGGTAACCCGGTGTTCTGGGAAGTTTATCGGGAGGTTCCCACGGATGGCTCGGGCCCTCCTTTGCGGTGGTCCGATCTGGTCATCCTGTATCGGAAACGGGACGGTGGTGCTATGGCCCATGGGATCCTGCCCTATATCAACACCTTGAACTCTTTAAGTGTCGGGGACACGAACTTTTCGCAGCTTATGGGCCCGATGTTCCTCGAAAAGGAGCAGAAGTCGGAGCTCATGCAGGTAATGCAGTTGGCGGAACTGCAGGGACTCAACCCGGTCGTGGTCATGCGGGAGCATGAGGGACTTTGCAAGCGGCCTGGACACTTCGACATTGGACTAACGGCCGTGACCCAATCGGCTCCAGACCCGTCCGCCTTCGTGGTTCCTGAGCCCCGCCCAACTGGTGATGTGATGATGGGCCCGTCCGTCATCCGGACTTTGATGGGAACGGCGGTCCCGTCCACACCTGCGGCACCCACGGCTCCCGCGACACGGTTCGGCTCGAAACTGCGTCGGGTCGAATCATCCCAGGGCGATGCGACCAGCGTCATCGCTTGGTCAGCACCTAAATCCCCGGTGGTTGGAGCGGAGGCAGCGAGACCTGGTGTGTCTGCCTCTCAGTCAGACGTTTTCGGCGGTGTTTCTGGTTCGGGACGAGGTCGTGGCTTTCGTCCTTTCGGATCCGATTCGGATTCCTCGACGGCAACCGCTATCACGACTCGCTCAACACCTGTGAGTCTTCGTCAACGGTCAGGCACTCCTGGTCGGGTGGCCTACGTCCCTCTGGAGGAACCACCTCTGGATTCTCCAGCCCATGACCAGTGGGAGGCCGTCTATCACGGTCAACGGGACACTCAACAGTCAACATCACATCAACAGCGGTCGCCTCGTCGGGAGACTTCTCGTCCTCCCGCCTCCATCGAACCTCGTGATCGTGACTATTCGCGGTCACACCGTCGTGAACCCTCGACTGATCGTCATCGTCGGCGTTCGTCATCCCGTCGTCGGGATTCCCGTCCAACGTCACGAGCGTCTCGTGGCCAGCGACCGGAATCTCGCGATGATCGCGGTCAGCGTCCGTCTACGAGCCGTCACGAGCATCAGCCAGCCCGTGAGCGTTCACCATCAGCTCGTCGTCGTGATCAGGACCGTCATCGGCAACCATCACGGGATCGTCGTTCGGCAGAGCGGCAGCGATCGACCGAGCGTCGGCATGAGTCTCGCGATCATCGCGCTGACCGTCGACCTCCAACCTATCCGAAGGCTCAGCATCACGTCGAGTCTCGTCAAAATCGTGACAAACGCCTAGCGGCCGACGCCTTAAGCCGACAACGTCCACAGAAGTCGACTTATAGCGTGCCACGAGTGAAAACAATCAAGAAACCTGATGGTCGGAACTCTGCCATTCGGGAACTTCCGCCCGAATATCCCGATAACTATACGAAGGACAATTTTCCGCCATTTCGGGTTTACTTGGTCAATGTCCTCTGTGACATGCTCAATCAGGACATTGCGCGGTCGGTTTCTCGGGGAACCGAGGACCCGATCTATGACGAATTCAAGATCGAGCAACCCACACCGGCTGAAGTCGCTGAGATCAAAATGGACCGTTGGCCCGACGATCCGATCGTTTACTGTCGGGATAACAACCTCCAGTGGATCCCACACAACGTCCCTGGAGATCCATCTGAGAAGAAGCTCCATCCTTGGGTGGCCTTGTTTCGCGACGAGGTCCTCAAGTGGATGCAGGCTAACGCCCACGACTCCCAGCGGTTCCCATCGGACTTTATGGACACCATCTGGCAACGGATGTGTGCCCGCGACAGTCAGCTAACGAATCACATGACGGCAGATCCGCAGCCTGAACAGACCGGTGGTCGTACGGTCTGGCATTCGCGGTGGGTAATCAAGGACTATCGTGATCGTCACGGGAAGCTGTTCAAAGGCTTCCCCGTCAACCGCGTCTCGTCGAATGCACGATGGGCCAATTGCTTGGCCATGGCGGCGTTGGTGCCCGAGCTCTTCCGGTACCCGCATCTGATTCGGCGATACGAATCCCAGCATTTCTACGTGACCCACATGCACGCTCGGCGTCTTCGGACCCGCTGCATGACGGTCCGTCAGGCCATGCTCGGATATCATCGGCCCAACGTCGAGGGCATCGCGAATGTGGACGAAGGCTATTTCCTGTGCTTCTACTTGGGGCCGGACTACGCCTTCTCTTTCATGCACAACCATCTGCCGCATGTGTCGTTGCCGGTGGAACAGCTCGAGAACCAAGGGTTCCAGACCAAGGAGCACCTGTATCAGGGACGAAAGGGTTGGTTCTGCCAGTCCGACGTCGTCATGGACCTAGTGAGGGAGCATCCCCATCAGGATGGCTTTGCTATCAAGCGTAGCACTGATCAAGCCATTGCTGCACTGCCCGCTTGTCGCATCGAGCGATGGCAGTCGGGTCCCGATCAGCTCACCCAGCGTCTGATCATTTTCCACACGTTCTATCAGTCCGTGGAAATGCAGGAGTTCCTGGTCCAGACCATCGGAAGTTATTACGGGAAGGCTTCCACGGATCCTTGGTGGGGTCTTGGTGTCCGGGTTCCTCGTGGTTTCAAACCCGACGACCTGACTTTCAACGGGAAGTACAATTTCCTGTTTAATACGGACAATTGGAATGGGCGAAACATCCAAGGGTCCTTGTACACCGAAGTGGGCCTTTGGTTTATGCAGGCGGGCCCTGATGAGCTTTGGGAGGACAGGTTCAACCGTGTCCCACTGAAAGGCGCTCGTCTTGAAGCCTACCTCAACGTCGTCCGAAAGCGCATAGAGGCGGCGGCAGAGCGCTATAATCGAGGTCAGTCCGCACCTCCGTTCTTTCGACAGGAAGCACCGGCGGCCCTTCGGAAGCAACCGATCGACATGCCACCTAATTGGACCGGTGTCCATATTACCGGGTGCGCTCCGCCGGGACAGGAGAAGAACACCTTCAACCCGTGTTTTGCCCTGACCATCTGGAATCCGTTGGAACCCCATCCCAATGACCACCATAGGTCCACAGAACTGATCATGAGGGAATACTGAGTGCGTCGTCATCGAGCCTCATGACCCATGGTCCGTTCATTCCATCAGATATGACTCTTCGCAGTCCGGAAAGTCATCTTTCCTGATTGTGAATCCCATTGATTGTGACTTTTTCTGGCATCAGATTGGACTTGACCCATGTCGCCCACCATGATGACGGTTCATCCGATGCTGGAACCTGGACTTGACTATTTCCATTGATCTTTGGATCCAGATCACCATATAGATCATTGTTTTAGCTGTTGTTTTGACACTAGTTTTGCATAATTGCATTGTTATTTTGTATTTTAATTCACGAATATGATATCTCGAATCTGAAATCTAGTTTCTTGTTGTGTTTTGGTTTTTGAATTGTAATAGTAATTACCTAGGACCAGAATCTCTGTGATGTGCAATGTGTATCTAAATTTAATGTACGTACGTTTTTCTTTAATTTTCTTTGAATATCTACATTTAACTTCTTTGTTTAATTTTCTACGAACCTATAATCTCTGTGTTTAGTTTATACGAACTGGTGTTATTTTGTTTTGTTAATGCGAACCTAGAATTTTCTTAGTTTTTGAATCTGTATTTTTGATATAACTATGCCGTATGTTAATCCATATATTTTTCGTATTTTTCTACTAGTTTTATATGCCAATGACATTTGCTCATAATATGTACAGTGCTTTATTTGAGAGGAATCATTCCAGTTTTGCTTTATGTTATATGTGTATGCTATATATTGTCGAAAAACCCAGTGACGATTCTCGTCATATGAAAATACAACATTTTACCTAGGGAGGGTGGGGTTTTTCTTCCCATAGGACCTCCACCTAACGGTGTGTATTTTCTATGGTTATTTTATTATTATGATTATTATTATCATAGGCAGTTTGCCTTGTTGAGCGACGGCCTGATAAACCCTAGCTCAGCTTGGTTTAACTTAAATTTAATTAATATTTTATCTGAAAGTTCAACTTTTATTTCTTTGTTAACATATATTAACACACTCGTTTGACTATACATTCCAAAGGAGGGTAACTCCTCTTTCCCATGAGTTATCTTTGGAAAGTCATTTGTATTTTCATATTAAGTTGCTTACATACAATCCTAGTTTCATTAATACGGTTCTATTTTAATACGTGTATTTTTCTGGCCAAATACGTACGTATGATTTTGTCACTTTGTGCTTTAATTTTTGATTGTTGCTAGCGCTTCATAGTGCCTAGTATATGCTTACTCAACTGTATTATGTAGTATTTAATCTCTTGTTTTTGTGTTTTTTCTACACTTGTTGGTTTAGAATTGAGCTTATGGCTTTATGACTTGCAGTTGCTTGTTGTGTTGGTTTTGTACTTGTAGCATCATTGCTCTGTACTGTTTGTACTTGTTGAGAGTTCAGCTCACGTACCAGTTCGCCATTTGTGCAGTGATCCTCTCGGGAGTTCGGATGGCGAGCCCTGGGGAGATGTAACGGATCAAGGTTGGAATGGTCAACCTTTCCGTTGCTGGCGGTTGTAGCTAGGCTAGCTACCCGCTTGGCTTATCATAACATCATCACTGTGGGCTGGGACACGTTTGCAAGTCACGTAGCTCCCCCAACGTGTATGCGTGGGATTGGGTGGGTTCCCCCCTCGTGACTTTGGGAGCTACGTGATTGGGGGAAATTTCCACTAGGGGGCGCTCGTGGGAGGGTCCAACCCAACACTCGCTTCCCCCCTTCATTATTGTATTGTCTGCCTTTGCGTGCGCTTGTGTTTACTCTATCAATTCTCCCCCATTTACTGTATATATTTCTGTGTGTCTCCCTCAGCTCTCCCCAGAGCATTGGTACGTTGGCTGACCCCCGTCAGCTCCAGTAACTGTAAGTCTATTTTGTTGTGTGTTTGTTTGTGTGTCTGAGGGTCATCCCTATATTTTATTATTGTATTGTTATAACTACTTATAACTTGTTATTCTGTTCTTTATTAAAGTGTATTTAGTTAGGCTGAGTCTTACTGAGCTCCTGCTAGGTAGGTAGTTACATTCTGAGTGAGTGAGAGTGCGAGTCATCTCGCCCTTAGGATCGGATTATCTACTGCGTATATTGTCTGGCGAGGCTGTCCCGACCGTCTCCTGTAGTCGGTCTGTTATCCATCTGTGCCACGGTCTCCGCGTCCGCTACGTCAGGGCGTGGTAACGGTGTTAGTACGTAGGTTAAACTACTAGCCCCGCTACACGATCGTAATGGGACTTGCACCCCCATCAGTTTTACGTTTAGTAAAGTTACTCCAAAAGCAAAAGGACAGAGAGAGGGAAACGAAATTGGAAAGAAGCAATTGTTTTCAGGTAAAAAATTATAAAAATAATCTAAATGGAAAATGTAGGTAAACGCTAATCTCAACACATAAGTCAATTTATTGAGTGAATGAGTTTAAAATTTTGCATTTGTTGTCAGTGAAGTGTAATGTCTGATCACAAGAAAACTTTTATCCAAGATTTTCCTGAGTTTCCAGAGGCAAGCAGCTGAAGTTAGCCAAATTTTGTCATGGGGATTTGCTCTTATAATCCAAATGCTTTCTAAAATTTGTTAACTGTTAAAGGTTAGAGGAAGCGGACAGCGCAACGGGGGTACGAAACTCAGAAAATTGCTGATCCGAGCGCGGTTATAAAATAAAAACCAATGTTGTCTATATCAGCATCAGTTTTTGATACCGTGACAATTAATTGGAAGTCCCTAATCTATTTTAAGTCTTTAAAACTCCTTTGAAATAACTTAAGAATGAAAATCTATCCAATCTAACACCTCGATGTGAATAAAGACCCCTGAAAAAAGGTTAAATTTCAAAATGGCCAAATCCGAAAAATGGGTTAAAAATTTCTCGGGTACCCGAAAGTGCTCGGGTGCCCGGGTACCCAGGAACCCGGGTAATGTCGCAATTACCCGACATAGGGCTTCGGGTAGTACCGGGTACCCGGTCCAAATTTTTGGACCCGTGCCCATGCCTAGTATGTAATGTTCCAGAAAATAGGCTGAATATATTTAACATTAATTTTTAGACCATGAAATCGAGCCAGCTTCTGCCAGGACAGGCTTTTATCCTGCCAACATTGGTCTGTTGGTTTGAGAAGTCGCGAAGACAATCGAATATTGCCCAACTTTTCCACTAGCTAGCCTAGTTACTTTTCTCCGCTTTCTGCCAACCCTCTTCTCCGGCTGGATCTATCTGGAGCCAATTCGTACCAGTTGTAGACGCCCGCGTAGATCCGGAAATTTCGCCAGCATAGGTGTGGGCGCCCTAGAAGTCTCCGCTCATTGGAACCAAGAGTACATAATAGAATAAGAGTATCAAACTCTTACACTACTATATACTGAACATGCTAGAATGTCGGTTCATGAACTCGGAAGCCCCCCCCCCCCTCCCGAAGCTTTCGGTTTTAGTTACTTTATTAAAGAAATTTTATTAATTATAATTTTAATTAGGTTAATGTAATTAAAAACTAATTACATAACTTTGTATTATTTTTCCTGCTCTTTCCAATGATATAAAAACTGTTACACACTAACATTCCTACGAATCTTTGTTTTATGCAACAATTAGAATAGGCAGAGAGAATGCTACAAATATATGTAATTAGTTTTTGATTACGTTAACATAGTTAAAGTTATAAACAATTGATGAAAATAACTAATTACCTACCGTAAGCCTTGAATTAATGAGCGAGTCAGTGTGCAGACAGGCGTTTGTATGAAAACCTGTGGTTTGTTCAAGCTGGGCACCCCGAAAGTTTCGAGAGGGGGTTTGCTCTTGGACCAATAATCTTCGAAATTCCGAGAGATTAACGAAATTGAAGATTTTGGGGCCAAAAACTAGTTGATTTCCACATTTCCAGATTTTTCCCAATTGCCTGAAGATGTAACTCCAACAGTCGACAAACTGCCTCAATTAATCGGCAAACTATCTAGCACCAATTGTTTATGGTTGTCCCTGTGTAAATCACTGTAGAAAGTAGTTACATAAAGGTATAATAATATATATACATACATACATATATATATATATATATATATATATATATATATATATATATATATATATATATATATATATATATATATATATATATATATATATGTATATTATTTATGTATAATTTGCTATGCATGTCGTTAAATTGAGCAAGTTATGACGTTTTGACTATGGTTACCATACCGAAACCTTACTACAACCGTTTACTAGCCGTTATTATGTATCATCATGCATTCATAACTTTCAGAGACGAAATACGATCCTGCATGTATGAAGAGGGCACGGAAGATAATTACTGCAATCGAAGTAGGGGAGTCTTAAGGTGCCAGATAGAACCGTTTGGTTCCGAATGTGGAGAAGAAGCGGCTGACGTAATGAGATTTGTTCTGGAAAATTTTCGTTGCTAAAATTTGAATCACATTTTAATAAACATTATGTGCGCTATATATGTTTAAGTAACTTCAGCAATTCTTTTCTTTAGATAGCTGTCAATAAAGCTAGTTGAACAGTCGTTTGCAATTTAGAGTTACCGTAAAGTAGCGAATTAATGAAATTCAGTTCTATTTCAAAACTCAAATGTCCAAATTCCAAATTTTTGGTGGATTTTCAGTAGTGCTGAACTTAGGCTTTGCTCAAAGATTTTCATTTATAACCTTAGCCGCTTTTGGATTTAAGATTGACCGATGGTAAAGGCAAAATGAATTGTCAACCAGTCAACAAAGGGGTATATGTACATTTTTCACGGTGCCAAACTCCAATTGCTTTCGCAAGAGGAGCAACTGAATCCTAGTATTTGTCTGGCTCCTCCAATTGGTGTTGCCTAATTTGAAATTATATTATCGGAAGCTTTGGCAAGGCTGCTTTTTGCTTCACCGTTAGCTGGCTTTTCTTAGGAAAGATCCTGCAAGCGTTGAGCAAACCGATTGAATTAAATTCATATTTCAATACTGAAGCGAAGCGAAGCAGCTTCCTGATACGTACGTTTACACCTTCATAAATCTGTTTTAAGCTTTCCAAGTTGCAGTTAATGTTACCACATGAATTGATTAATTAATAATTAATTAATTAATTAGTTAATTAATTAATTAATTAATGAACGAGTAGATCTACAATTTACCAACTCTATGGAGTCATCATCACACTAACACTTCAGGGGCCAATGTTATCAAAATTGGGTCGAGTTAAACCGGTGTTGAACCCATTTTCGAGTTCGACCCTAGAATTTTCGGGTCGGTTAAACCCGGACTCTCAATCCTATCTTATCAAACTGTCTTTGGGGCTTTGGTTAGTTTAACCTAGTTTGCCTAGTTTGAAGAATATAGCTGCTCCAATCATGCAATGCCCGATTCCAGTAAACTTAATTCCAGTCAACAATTAACGACAATTAGTCTAACAACACCATTTAATCATTTTTAGTAATAATGCCAAAATACCATGATTGTAATAGGAAAAAGAGAAAATTGTAAAAGTAAGGATTGGGTCATCTCATTATGACGTCATACCATGGTATGCGGTATGTGGCGTTTTTAAAATCACTTATAAAATGTCAAGTGCTAATAACTTTTATGTAACCTAACGTTTTAGAAGGAAAGAGCAGTTCTTTATTATTTCAACCCGGATTAAAATTCCACCAATCCTCACCGAAGAGGGTTGAGATTCAGCGATTTCAACCCCAAAATCGACCCGATTGTTAACCCAGGCTTCATGATAACACTGGGTTCAAGTTCAAGTTCAACTCCCGCCCTGTTATTCCAACCCGGGTTTTTTATAACTACGGGATTCAATTTTTCAATCCAGTCTCAACATGGGTTCACGTTTCAACCCGGGTTGATATGTGTAACAAAGAGGCTGAAATCCAGGGGTCCAAAAGTCCTTGCTACACAGAGGCAGACGTCGAGAAGATAATCTACTCTTAGGTCTAAGGATCAAGCTAGCCTAGTGTGGGTCTAACCTAATCCAGACGGTCCGCCTGTAGGGTACGTGAGTTCACTAGGTGCCTCAGGGCCAGTACTTATCAAGGGAACAGTTGCGATGCTTAACTGCTACCCACGGATCGGTACCAGGGGTCACTGCACAACAGAAGAGAACCTTAAAGTCAGAACAACTATCACACTCGAACACGCAAGACCAGGGCTCCGTATGAGGGCTTCCTTCGGGCTCGCTATCAACAGTCCAAGCTTCAATCTCAGCACGATTCCACGGCTGAGAACAGTTGCAATAGAAGGTTACCTCCGAATGCTCAGGCTCAACTAGAGAACTACCCTCGTGAACTAGGAAAAGGATGCTAAAACTGTACTGATTGTGACACTCAGGACACTGATGAAACGGCAAATTCAGTTGGTTCTCAGGCTCACTAATATCGCTAAGATTTCCTTCGTCGTCAGCGTCTCCGTAGACAAACTCAATGGGCTCCAGACTGATCTATTTTCCAGATATCGTCGACTCAGCGGTTTCCTATCCAATCTAATACCAACTACAACGACTTAAGCTCTGATCCTAGATTAACTATTTACTATGTCAAATTATCTCAATATCAAACAGCACAAACACAGCACAAACGCACACACAGACACAATTACACTCCAGATATCTGGAAAATAGATCAGTCTGGAGCCCATTGAGTTTGTCTACGGAGACGCTGACGACGAAGGAAATCTTAGTGATATTAGTGAGCCTGAGAACCAACTGAATTTGCCGTTTCATCAGTGTCCTGAGTGTCACAACCAGTACAGCTTTAGCATCCTTTTCCTAGTTCACGAGGGTAGTTCTCTAGCAGAAGAAGCCTGAGCATTCGGAGGTAACCTTCTATTGCAACTGTTCTCAGCCGTGGAATCGTGCTGAGATTGAAGCTTGGACTGTTGATAGCGAGCCCGAAGGAAGCCCTCATACGGAGCCCTGGTCTTGCGTGTTCGAGTGTGATAGTTGTTCTGACTTTAAGGTTCTCTTCTGTTGTGCAGTGACCCCTGGTACCGATCCGTGGGTAGCAGTTAAGCATCGCAACTGTTCCCTTGATAAGTACTGGCCCTGAGGCACTAGTGAACTCACGTACCCTACAGGCGGACCGTCTGGATTAGGTTAGACCCACACTAGGCTAGCTTGATCCTTAGACCTAAGAGTTGACAGCATCTTCTCGACGTCTGCCTCTGTGTAGCAAGGAATTTCGGACCCCTGGATTTCAGCCTCTTTGTCACACTAGGCAAACTAGGTTAAACTAACCAAAGCCCCAAAAAAGTTTGATAAGATAGGGTTGAGCGTCCGGGTTTAACCGACCCGAAAATTCTAGGGTCGAACTCGAAAATGGGTTCAACCCCGGTTGAAATCGGCCCAATTTTGATAACATTGGCCCCTGAAGTGTCAATGTGATGATGACTCCATGGAGTTGGTAAATTGTAGATCTACTCGTTCATTAATTAATTAATTAATTAACTAATTAATTAATTAATTATTAATTAATCAATTCATGTGGTAACATTAACTGCAACTTGGAAAGCTTAAAACAGATTTATGAAGTTGTAAACGTACGTATCAGGAAGCTGCTTCGCTTCGCTTCAGTATTGAAAATGAATTTAATTCAATCGGTTTGCTCAACGCTTGCAGGATCTTTCCTAAGAAAAGCCAGTAACGGTGAAGCAAAAAGCAACTCTTGCCAAAGCTTCCGATAATATAATTTCAAATTAGGCAACACCAATTGGAGGAGCCAGACAAATACTAGGATTCAGTTGCTCCTCTTGCGAAAGCAATTGGAGTGTGGTACCGTGAAAAATGTATACCGCTTGGTTGACTGGTTGACAATTCATTTTGCGGTCGGTCAATCTTAAACCCAAAAGCGGCTAAGCTTATAAATGAAAAACTTCGAACACAGCCAAAGTGCAGCACTACTAAAAATCCTCCAAAAATTTGGAATTTCGACATTTGAGTTTTGAAATAGAACTGAATTTCATTAATTCGCTACTTCACGGTGACTTTAAATTGCAAACGACTGTTCAACTGCTTTATTGACAGCTATCTCCCGAAAAGAATTGCTGAAGTTACTTAAACTATATATAGGACATAATGTTTTTATTAAAATGTGATTCAAATTTTAGCAACGAAAATTTTCCATAACAAATCTCATTACGTCAGCCGCTTCTTCTCCACATTCGGAACCAAACGGTTCTATCTGGCACCTTAAGACTCCCCTACTTCGATTGCAGTAATTATCTTCCGTGCCCTCTTCATACATGCAGGATCGTATTTCGTCTCTGAAAGTTATGAATGCATATGATACATAATAACGGCTAGTAAACGGTTGTAGTAAGGTGGTGGTAACCATTTTCAAAACGTCATAACTTGCTCAATTTAACGACTTGCATAGCAAATTATACATAAAATATATATATATATATATATATATATATATATATATATATATATATATATATATATATATATATATATATATATATATATATATATATATATATGTATGTATGTATATATATTATTATACCTTTATGTAACTACTTTCTACAGTGATTTTACACAGGGACAACCATAAACAATTGGTGCTAGATAGTTTGCCGATTAATTGAGGCAGTTTGTCAACTGTTGGAGTTACATCTTCAGGCAATTGGGAAAAATCTGGAAATTGAAATCAACTAGTTTTGCTCCAAAATCTTCAATTTCGTTAATCTTGGAATTTCGAAGATTATTGGTCCAAGAGCAAACCTCCCCCCCCTCCGAACTTTCGGGGTGCCCAGGTTGAACAAAGCACATGCTTTCATACAAACGCGTGTCTGTACACTGATTCACTCATCAATTCAAGGCTTACGGTAAGTAATTTATTAGATATTTTTATCAATTAATTATAACTTTAATTATGTTAACGTAATCAAAAACTAACTAAATATATTTGTAGCATTTTTTCTGCCTATTCCAATGGTATAAAAATTGTTGCATGAAACAGAAATTCGTAGGAATGTTAGTGTGTAACAGTTTTTATATCATTGGAAAGAGCAGGAAAAATGATACAAAGTTATGTAATCAGTTTTTAATTATATTAACCTAATTAAAATTATAATTAATAAAATGTATTTATTAAAGTAACTAAAACCAAAAGCTTCGGGAGGGGGCTTCGAGTTATGAACCGACATTCTAGATTTCAGTATATAGTAGTGTAGAGTTTGATACTCTTATTCTATCCTGTACTCTGGGTTCCAATGAGCGGAGACTTCTAGGGCGCCCACACCTATGCTGGCGAAATTTCCGGACCCACGCGGGCGTCTCAGTGGTACGAATTGGCTCCAGATAGATCCAGCCGGAGAAGAGGGTTGGCAGAAAGGGAGAAAATAACTAGGTAGCTAGTGGAAAAGTTGGGTAATTTCGATTTCTTCGCGACTTCTCAAACCAACAGACAATGTTGGCAGGATAAAAGTTGTCTGGTAGAAGAGGTCGATTTATGGTTAAAAATTAATTTAAATATATTCAGCCTATTTTCTGGAACATTACATACTAGGCATGGGCACGGGTAAAATTTGGACCGGGTACCCGGTAGTACCCGAAGCCCTATGTCGGGTAATTGCGACATTACCCGGTGGGTACCCGGGCACCTGAGCACTGGTAGTCGAGAAATTTTTAACGCATTTTTTCGGATTTGGCCATTTTGAAATTTAACCTTTTTTCAGGGGTCTTTATTCACATCGAGGTGTTAGATTGGATAGATTTTCATTCTTAAGTTATTTCAAAGGAGTTTTAAAGACTTAAAATAGATTAGGGACTTCCAATTAATTGTCACGGTATCAAAAACTGATGCTGATATAGACAACATTGGTTTTTATTTTATAACCGCGCTCGGATCAGCAATTTTCTGAGTTTCGTACCCCCGTTGCGCTGTCCGCTTCTAACCTTTAACAGTTAACAAATTTTAGAAAGCATTTGGATTATAAGAGCAAATCCCCATGACAAAATTTGGCTAACTTCAGCTGCTTGCCTCTGGAAACTCAGGAAAATCTTGGATAAAAGTTTTCTTGTGATCAGACATTACACTTCACTGACAACAAATGCAAAATTTTAAACTCATTCACTCAATAAATTGACTTATGTGTTGAGATTAGCGTTTACCTACATTTTCCATTTAGATTATTTTTATAATTTTTTACCTGAAAACAATTGCTTCTTTCCAATTTCGTTTCCCTCTCTCTGTCCTTTTGCTTTTGGAGTAACTTTACTAAACGTAAAACTGATGGGGGTGCAAGTCCCATTACGATCCCACTGTATCCGAAGAAAGTCAAAGCAACCATCTCCCTCAACTTGGGTAAACTTTCGCAGTCGCTAAAGGCGTGCGCATCAGCGATGGAACCGGGTCACCGGGTCACCGGGTCATTCGGGTTACTTTTTGGACCGGGTCACCGGGTCACCGGGTCAAGAGCTTCGACCCGGTCTTGACCCGGTTTTCTGAATTTACCTCAAGTTTTAGAAATTTTTGGCTTACCAAACTAAAATTTTAGGTTACATTTTTGTTTGATGTACAATATTGATTTGCTTTTTTTCTACATTTTAGTCTTGAGCACTTTCGCAGCTTGAGGTTATTTGAATCTGTCAGTCTGGCGAATTATTGTTTAGCTTTTTAGTTTTAGCTATATAAGTTCCATGATTATTGCATAACTCTATTTAGTACAATATGGTTTGCAGTTTATTTTCGCAACCAAGGTAACCGTTGATTTGAACAATTTAATTTAATTTAACTCACTACGTAATTAAAACCAAATTTTAAAGTACTCTGTGCTTTTGAACAAGTACTCATATTAGACCCTGCAAAATTTTGCAGACGGATAAATTACTGGTTTTACTACTAATTTCTGTATAAATTTAGAAAATGCTTCAGCAATACTAATAAACGCATTTCAAGAAAACCTAGAGCAAACTTATGTATGTCATAGTTATTCTTTTGAAAGTGGTTATGGAACATGGAAGCCAAAAATTTAGCGTTCTTAACCAAAATCGAAAATTTTTTCCAACTTTTGGAATTTTCTGGGAAACCGGGTCACCGGGTCACCGGGTCACCGGGTCAGGGCTCAACCGGGTCACCGGGTCACCGGGTCAAGCTTAAGTGACCCGGTTCCATCACTGGTGCGCATACCAAAATATCATCAAAAAGCAAGTATGCTCAACACTTGGTCAAATGAATGTTCAAACAATCTGTGAGCGTTTTCTGAGTTAAGAATTCAGTTAAGAAACAGCTAAAGTTGACAAAAAGTGAAACCTAATGAGTCTCGGGCATTAGTGAAAGAATTTCTTCAACGTTGGAATTGACCATGTGGCATTAAATAGAATCACTAAACCGTAAAGATCATATCAGCTACTATTGACACCTAATTATTATTGTTACTTACAGTTTAGAGAACAACGCAGACCTGTGGCAAAAGTCACTAATTTGATGCGAGCAGCAAGGTAATTTATTATTTTAAAGTCAAACCTAAAAATAGAAAATATGTTTGAAAAATACCAGGACTAATTCCTCTTCCCATTATTTCGTTGTTCTGTTGTAGTATCTTTTATAATATTAAATTTTATAATAAACTTTAAAAATCTTCGGTGGTTACAAACTTCTTAGCCAAAAATTTTTTAAAATTTTAGTTAAAAATTTTCTGAGATAAGAAAATTTTTCTCTGCTTGATCCAATCCGGATTTATCCGGTTTTTTCCGGTTTTACTGGATATCGGGTACCCGAAACAGGACCCGGGTGTAGCGGGGCTAGTAGGTTTCGCTTACGTACTAACACCGTTACCACGCCCTGACGTAGCGGACGCGGAGACCGTGGCACAGATGGATAACAGACCGACTACAGGAGACGGTCGGGACAGATGCAGGGGTAATCGATCTAGAACTTGAGATGACACACTCAAATTGAACTACCCCACTGTAGAGATAGAGAGACTCGGCCACAACTTGGGCAATTTTAACGAGACCCTCCAGTTAGGATGAACACCATAACACAAACACACAATATAATAGACT
>JASAND010020555.1:0-70130 GCA_030248195.1 Trissonchulus latispiculum
CTTTAGGCTGGATACGCAACCTCGACTGGAGATAGTTCCAGGCCAACCTCGACAAGCCTCGCCAATTAGAATATGCCAGATGACGTGAAACTTAAGACTCAACCCCAACTACGGCCAGATTCTAACCCCAAATATTTCCTAGGGAGCACCTACCTACCGAACTAAACAATCTAAAACCTAGCTAAAATACACTAGGTCAAATGGCCGTATTACAATATTTTAATATAAAGACTGGAGGGGAGGGTTGTATAGTTGACAAAAAACCTGATGCACTTACAGTTGGATTCCAAGAATAGGCGTAGAAGTACAGATATTGGCAGGCAAATAGACCATAAAATATAGCATATAAAATATCAAGTGCCCCGATAGCCGATATTTAGGTGTCCCCCACCCAGCCTATCACCAGATTGGGTGGTCTTTACTAGTTTAACCCGACGTTCAAGACACTAGGGGACCCAAAAATGCGATACAGAAAACAGGAAATAACATGAAATTTTAGCCAGAGAGAAACTGAAAATTGACCGACTGCACACGACAAGCGCTAAACTAAGACTGACTGGGCTTTTTGAAATAATGAGAGAACGTGCAATCACGCGATCACACGTGACTTGCCCAGCCAATCAAATTTTGACAAAGTTTTGAAATAGAATTTTGGGCGTTACCAAGGAAATGCATGATCTATCTTTGCAAAAACACAGGCAATTACAACATTTCAAATACACTATATGAACTATCGGGGCAATTTCAATAAAAACGAGATGCACAAGTTCGGGCTAATTTTGAATGGAGAATCTTTTTAAACAATAATAAAATATGACAGTAGGGCGTCACCGCCCTACTGTACACCACTCGTGGTATTATAGACTCTTGAACATAGTGAATGCTTTAAAAATAAGAGAAAAGTAGATTTTTGCATAGAATTAGAGGTTAATAGGTTAATAACTCAAACTTTTGCGGTCAGAAAATTTGCTTGCGGGTTGATGTGGGTGTGGGCGATCGCGGTCACGACGTCTGCGGTCGCGGACGCAAAAAATGTGACCATGTCCAACTGTGTGAGTGTCTTACTCTTCCTATTACAAACTCTTGATAATACCATAACAACATTGCTTTGATCCCACTATTGAGGTTGCCGAAAGCTTCCCCAACCAGAACGACACAAACAGGCAAGTGGGGGTTCACTTGGGCACCTCATGCCCACAGCGCCCTAAAGCGATAAGAAATATCTGAGAGTACTGCTGGTAGCTGGCAAACTTACTAACATCTGGATGAAGGTACATTCCACAGATAGTCATCATTGGAGTTGTCACTTCTGGCTTCGGGCTGCGAATCCGAAAATAAGCGCAGGCACCTCATAACCTTCTGAGGTTTTTTCCGGGGTCATTCCTTTTACTTTACCTATAAATTTCTATTATTTCATGTCTTGACATGCATAGATCAACAACAAACGGCTTGCTACATTGAGCCGCAAAACATATCCTGTTTTAATTTTAAATATAAAGTATAGCTTCAGATGAATAGCAATATGCTATAAACAAGTACAACCACATGACTCTAACATATAAATGTAAACAATATCACAAAAAGAACGGAAAACATTCGATACATTAATAGTTCAGGTAATTAACTAAATAGTAAAATTAGTATATTCGATATTTTCACAAAACAGAGTCTTTCTATGCTATGCTGGTGACGCTGTAGAATGATCGTAAATGGCTGCTTTATGGAACCTTTGGGGCAATTCCATGTCTTTCCTTAACTGTCATTAACTTCCCATATCGTTCTGATTTTTCTGAAACTTTCTCTGATACTTCCTTTGCTGTTTTTACAGAAGTTTTCATGTCCCCTTTTGCCTCCTTCATGAACTTTGAATCCTTTATGTTCTTGGCTTTCGATGTTTCCTTATCCTTTTTAACAGCTGGAGTTGATTTTTTTAAGTTCTTTATTTTTGAGGGCTCGTCCTTTTTAGCCGGTGGTCCTTCATGCACCTGAAAAGTTAGACAACTTAGAGCTCACGATAGTTGTTGTTATTTGTTACTAGGAAATTTAAATTGCCCCTATACCCAATTCAGCCGACGAACCACATACTGAAGTCAAAGAAACATACCAAAATAGTTCAATGCAGTAGAAGTTATTGACGCCGCCATTGACTATGCTTTTTATGCACTATTCCTGGCTTAGAGGCCTGCATGGGCCGAATTTTCAGTGGGTTGTTATATGAAACTCTGTTTTTCGAGAAAATGACTTTTTCGAGTTTTTAATGTGTTTATAACGGAACGTGTTTTTAAACACACCGTGTAGTCTTGGTGTGGTTGTGTCGTGCTGCAGAAGAAACCAAATAAATATTACATACTGCTTTGTATGTACATTTTAGAAAGCTGGAGCGCTATAGCATCAAAGAAGAGGTTAATTAATATTTGCTAGACAGCCACAGTGGCAGCATTAAATATTTTAGTTTTATTAAATCAATTTGTCTTTTGCAAAGTTCACATTTCTTATGAGAAATAGTCTAAAATTGTAAGAATTATATAGAATTAGAAACACAGGTTTTGCAGCAGAGATGGACGCGGATCACCGGGTCACCGGGTCAGTTCGGGTCACTTTTTGGACCAGACCGGGTCACCGGGTCAAGAGCATCAACCCGGTCTTGACCCGGTTTTCTGAATTTACCTCAAATTGTAGAAATTTTTGGCTTACCGAACTAAAACTTTAGCTTAAGGTGGTGGTATCCTTTTGTGCAGTGCTTTTGTGGTGATTTTTTTGAAACGCTATAACTTTCGCAATTTTGGGAGTTGCAAAGAGCTACATCGTTTTAAAGCTTATTATCTGCGCATTCACATGCGCTTACAGAACTGGCAAAATTAGCAAAAAATAGCAGAAATTTTCTGATATGCTGACATCTAACAGGATGAATATAGATCAAAAGTTTTTGAACATCGATTTCTCAAAACTGAAGAATCGGCCAAAACTTCTTTTTGTGCCAGGATATGAAGGACATATGGGCCGAGGGACGTTTTTTTGGATTTGGCTCAGAAGGTCTTAACGGTCGAGAAAATCGGCCAAATGCACAATAACACGAAATTTCGCAACTTCGCATTGAGTTTTCTTGCTACTCAATAAGTTTTAGCCCAAACCAAGAAAAAAGTCCCTCCGCAGAAGTGCGAATTTCGATTCTGCCGAAAATCTCCGGAATCCGTCGAGTAGTTGTTGAGAAATCGATGTTCGAAACAAAATAATCGCAGTTTTGCCGAAATGGTGTTTCGGCCAAATCTCTAGCTGAAAGCAATAAAGTCCGGCTAATAGGCATTCATAAAATGTGCATTTGGACGCTGTATCGATTGAGTATAACTAAGCCAATTTTGTCCTTAACATGTGGCAGTAATTTTGAAAAAACTGATTTCCTCGAAAATGGCCATTTTTTGACCCTAAAAACAGTTTTTTGCTTATACTGACTTAACCACTGGAGATAGCTCAAAGGTTGTAAAGAGCAAAAATGTTCAGTTTCGTGTCCTCTTTCCAGCCATACCAACCAATCCCGTGTCTTGGCTACCTACTGGGAGCCTAAGGCCAAAAACCAAAACTTTCTTATCTTTTGGCCTAAAAACACGGGACTGGTCCTAAAATGTTAAAGAGCACGGAAATAGGTTATTTCGTAAGTTTTAGCCCTTTCCGTAAAGGATTAAAGCCGTAGGAGTCAAAAATCCCCGAAAGGAAACCAGCACCTTAAATTTTTGTTCGATGTGCAATATTAATTTTCTTTTTCCTTATATTTTAGTCTTGAACATTTTCGCAATTTGAGGTTATTTGAATCTGTCAATCTCTGGCTGATTATTGTTTAGCCTTATCAGGTTCATGATTGTTGCATAAATCTGTCCAGTACTATATAGTTTGCAGATTATTTTCGCAACCAAGGTAAATGTTGAACCAAGGTAAATAAGTGAACAATTTAATTAATTTAACGCAATGCGCAATAAAAACCAAATTTTTAACGTACTCATACGACCCTGCAAAATTTCGCTGGCGGATAAATTATTGGCTTTACAAACCCATTTCTGCATAAATTTAGAAAATGCAAGAGATAATTAGATAATTTTAAAAAAAACCTAGAGCAAACATATGGTCGGGGTGGTGACGGAACATGGAAGCCAAAATTTTAGCTTTCTAAGGCAAAATAAAAAAATTTTGCAGATTTTTGTATTTTCTGCAAAACCGGGTCACCGGGTCAGGCTCGACCGGGTCACCGAGTCAAGCCTAAATGACCCGGTTCCATCCCACTGCGCTTGGAAAAATTAAGGAAACACAATTTTGCCAAAGGTGCAAAATGTTTTCTACAAAAACCTTTCTGAAGAAATTAGTTGAACTCTTTGTCCCAGAAACTTAAAATTTTGGTGTATGTTTAAGAGTGTGTCTAAGTAAAATAATGTTTTTCTTTGAAAAATTGTGCAGTATATATATTTGGTCAGTATTCATTCACAGTAAAGCAAAAATACACTTTTCCCAATATTTTATATCATTCTAACTCACAGTTTGATATTCGAATGGTGTAACCGCTAAATGAATTAAGGATTAATAAAGTGCCAACGTCAAATGCTATGTTACATATTATCCATAGCATGAAAATGCTGAAATTGCATAAGTAGCTGCTGAAAACCAGTGTTAATGTGAACTAAACATGTTGACGGCAATCACACACAAGTCTTTGAACCTAAAAATTTGAGTTATTATATTCTAGTAAAAGCTTGCAAAACCTCACTACTGGCAGAACAGTCGGTCTGAAGGCCGGTCCGGCTCGTGAGGTTCGCCCCGTGTACCTTAGTGGTCGGCCTGCTCGGCCCGGCCCATAGGCCGGCCGGGCCACGGGCCGTTTAAGTTGATTATGAAAGTCCAAGTCTTGTGATAAAGCCCCTATGCACGTTTACCACACTGCGTGTCTAGCTCCGAAGAGTTATACGTGTTCTGGAGACATAGTTACACACAGAATAGCGTATAGTAGCCGGTTACACTGAGGCGTAGCCAGATAAAAGGATCTCTAGCAGACCTTTTGTAGCGAGGTGCAGCAGGAAAGATCTTTCTTGTTCATTTAAATTAGGAGCCAACATTTCTCCACTGTTACTACAATCGTACATGGTGGTAAACTATGCGACGACCTTGCTTCAGTTGTGGATTATTCTCACGAGCGTACAGAAAAGGGAGTGCTCACATCGAAAATCACAGTGTAACAGCGGACGCACTACAGGCTTGGGACTTGGGAGTCTCGGTCTCGATCTCGGTCTCGCCCAAAAGCCGAGACCGAGACTTTTGGGTGAACGAGACCGAGGCCGAGACCGATACCGAGACTCTCTAGTCTCTCAATTTTTAGAAAACTTTAAATTTCAGCAAAAATCTTAAATCAACTAATGTACAAATGTAAAATTAACTGACGAGGTGCAGAAACCGTGTTTATGTGTTAAAGTCCCTAATACTGGGTCGAAGCCTCGAAAACTGGAAGAAATTAAGTTCAAGCTTAAAATCACTAGTCTCGGTCTCGGTATCGGTATCGGTGAAATCTCGGTTTCGCCCAACCCTGACGCACTATGCCAATATTTGGCAACTCTTACCGTTCTGCGCTTTCTCCGCCATTTTCTTAACAGGAAGAATATTAGGATTAGCATTACAATGGCAAGAATGATACCAAGAACAACTGCCACTGCAACGGCAGCATTACTTTGGTCTTCTGCAAAATTGACATTCATGAGTTTTACTGGTAGAAGTACATAGTAAATGCAAGTGCAGGTTTTGCGGGTTATGTTTACAAGTGCATTATGCTTAATTAAGGCTTAATTGTTCCACCTCAGCATGATGTCTCGACAAAGGTTATCACGGGGGAGGTTGGAGATCCCTTCCCCCATAATATGAGCTAAAGGTAAGTAGTGGATTTGGAAGAGTGCTAACAAGGCGAAACTAATTAACGGTAAGCAACTAAGAGCTAAAATTTGCATTTTTGAAATTTTCAGGCCAAGACCTTTCGAATGCTGAGAAACTTGCCGGAAAAAATAAATTCTGAAAAAATCTACTTTCTCATATGGGTTTAAAAGTGGCGATTTTCTCTGCATTCAGCATGATTTTTGTCCATCTTTGTTTAAATAGATTTTTCGAAAAATTTTCGATAACATTTTTTGGTTATCAAGTCAATGGTACCAAGAGGGCATAATTAGTTTATTAGATGAAGACTATAATATACTAGATGAAGAGTAAGCCACTAGAGGTGTCCTCTTCTTGGCATTGCGTAACGGTGTCCGACTACAACACGCGAATGCTCACCCGTTTGGTCGACCAAATTGACAGCACATACCCCCTCCGTTTGGTGGGGGGGGGGGTAGCTGAAAAGGTCCCCGATTAGAGGGGGGGTAGCCGATAGCCAATCAGATTGCAGAGGCCCCCTCCCCTTTTGGTGGGGAGAATTTGAACAGAGGATTGCGGTAGTTTCACTGCATTTCTAAAATGGGTCCCCGTTTGGTGGGGGTGTGTGTGTAGTACCACTACCGGGATGGACTTTGAACCGATACTGTGAACTATAAACGTAATCAATCGGATTGTAATTATTTGTTCAATATCATGTTCTGCATCAAATGAGTTTGCTTACTGCGTTGCGGGGTTTGGCTTGTTGTCTACACAGGTGGAATTGTATTAAAAGCTTGGAATGTAAACATCTCCTTCAGTCCACTATAAATTCATTTGAAGTTTGTTTCAATTGAAAATTTATTAAATTATACGCTCACGCCGTTTTTTAGTTTTTCGCAAATGCATTTTCGATTTTTAACTCATTTTGAGATGTTTTAAATTCTTAATCTTGCCTACTACTGGGTTTTTTGAAAATCAAAGAAAACGGCCTGAGCGTATGCAGATATAAAACATATCTGCTAAACTTGGTCAAGTTTGGTTGAAGCAGTGACAAGAAAATCAACAACTTTTCATTGTTTGCTTTGGTTTTAGGAATTATAGCTATGGTTTCAATCAGCTGCAAAGTGCTTTTGTTAAATAATACACATACGTAACACAATGGCGATCTCTAAAACACAATAGTTTTAATTTTCGTATAAAATGGTCTTACATTACATTGATTGAGTAATCGATCAACGTAAATAAGCCATATGTAAAATCATCTGGAACTTTTCATAGAAACCAGTTACAGATGAGATATGCACTCCATTATACAGCCCGGTTTGTGCTCTTTCACATGGCAGAGTAAAATTTAATACATAAAGCTTAAAATATTTTTAATTGCGCTTGCGCAAAGCCACAATGGTAGCTAGCCAATTACGCGCTCTCTCACTCTTAAAAAGACTCCTGTAGAAACTACAGGAATTCTTGTAGTTCAAAAGTGCTCCTGTGCGGTCAGTCACTAGCGGAACTTCCTGTATTTTCCACAAAAGTAACTTTTGTATTTTCTACCGGTCTCTCGAATAGTAAAAATTACAGGAATTTTCTGTAGAAAATACTAAGGAAACCTGTAATTTTTATTATAGGAGTTTCCTGTAGAAAATACTAAAGAAACCTGTAGTTTTGTTTGACTTTTTTGTCAATCCTAAATCAGATACCAAACCTGTAGTTTTTACAAGAGAAAGCCTGTAAATTTTACTGGAGCGACCTGTTTTAATGGAAAAGGGGGGCAGGTGCAGGGGGGCGGCCTATCCCAAAATATTTTCGGCAGGGAGCGGCCGTTACAAAAAAATCAACCACTGGGTGTTGAAAGACTGAAAATTTGAAAATATTCAAAAAATTTCAGTCTTCAGAAATTATGACCACTGTCGCCCTTATATACTCAGATTGCGTTATCAGCGTATCGAGTACTTTCCTGTAGGGTAAACCTGTAAACCAGTGAAAACTACAGGTTTCATTTGTATTGAATACTAGTCTAACTTGTAATCCATTATACCAAAGTATATCCGGTAAATACTACCAAGGACGACCTGTAGAAAGTACAAGAGTTAACCTGTATTTTCTACAAAAGCTTTTGTATTTATCATCAACAAAAGTGATTCCTGTAGTTTCTACTGGAACATACATGGGCAATGGATTTGACCGTGGCCTATACAGCCAAAGAAAATTTTGCGCGGGGGTCAAAAATTTCCAAGTGTAAGTTGTAGCACTGCCAGGAGTGCTCTCAGAGATTTGTACGCACACTAGCAGGCGAAGCTCCGAGTGAAGGGCACGAGTGCGCGAAGCGCACGAGTGCCCTTCACGAGGGCTTCGCCTGCAAGTGAGCTCACAAATTTCTGTGAGCACAGCAAGCAGTGCTACAACTGGCTTGTAATATGGCTCAAAAAGATAGAAGACTTTGTGTCTTCTGTATGTCATGTCTTGAAAGACTGACATCTCTTCTGAAATTTCAGACGTATATGTACTATCCAACCTAATTTGCATATTTCTCTTGGTGGAAAGTATATAAGCAGGAGAAATTCTGGATCAGTGCAGTCAGTTCTGCTGGCTGTGAGCAGCCTCGCTGCATACTCCGAAAGGAGAGCAGCGAAGGCTAACCGTGCAGTACAATTGTACTGCACGCTACACCGTGCAGTACAAATGTACTGCACGGTGTAGCGTGCAATTCAATTGTACGAACGCGGTTGTAGCATGGTTCGGTTACACTGAGCCATGTTACAATTACACATGTTTATTATAATTTTGCATACATAAAACTTTATTACTTTAGCTAGAAAGCAGCAATCGCAGCAAACAAACTGGGCCTTTTCTACCGGGGATGGGGCGGAGCGAGGGCCGCCCACTCCTTGGGTTCCCTCACTCGACCCCTTCCCTCCACTCGGCCCTACCCCCACTTTTTTGGCATTCTCCCCACTCACTCTAAGGTGCCCAGAAAATGCCGAATTTTAAATATTTTTAGTCAAAATTTTCAAAAATTTTCCGGCTTCGCTGGAATATTTTGATCAAAAACTAGTCTATTTTGGTACTCAAACTCCATTTTTGAGCAAGTTTTAACATAGTTATAGCAGTACTTGTAGAAAACAGGCTATTTGTACTGCAGTTTTGGCAATTTTAGACCGCTTTGGATCCCCCACTTTTTGGGTCCAGCTAAGAAAGCTGCCCGGGTGTTTTCTGTTCAAAACACATCTGTTAAAGGGCAACCCTTTAGCATGCACATTAAATGCTCCACAATCGCTGGAAAAACATCGGTCGCATTTGTGCAAAAACTATATTTTCAATCTTAACAGACGCATAAATACATGTTGGGCAATGATAGATGACGCCTCAGGCGGGCTGGCTGGCCAATAGCTGGCCTCAGTGAGACCATAAAATCGACACCATTTTACGGCTTGTGTAGAACGAGCAGTAATGGATTATTTGATTTCTTCAAAAATGACAAGCTTTTAACGCTAAAATATGAAAGTAGGCTATATCTCACGATAGAGAAAAGCTAGCTAAAAAGTTGCTTCAAAAACAAAACTGGACCTAATAATGTGATCTTTCCATTGAGCATAGTCGTAGCTATGCAGATGCTAGCCAGCTGTAAGAAGTCTGTTAAATCCATGCCGAACGGAAACTTTTCTTTCTTTTTGTTCATTTTTCGAAGCGGGACTATGCCGTGCCTGCTATAACACTAAAAGATGCAATTTTGGGAAGTTTCATCAAATTTGAACTTTATTTGGGCCATGCGCTAGCAATAGTGCCCCGAAAAGAATCAACACGCAAGAACGCAGCATAAAAGTGACTTTACCTTGACATGGGCCATTGATTTGAAAAATTGGGATTTGTTGACATATCGAAGCAAAAGGCCGGTGCGCCGAAGGCGCAAAATTTTAGGTGCTGTAGAAAGGCTCTGTAGCTCAACACTTTTATAAAGCAATCCATTAAAGTTTGCTTCTGAGTATCAGAAACTGAACCTTTGTCGTCTTTAGACGAGTTTAGAAATATTGTTGGAAAAATATAATTGGAACAAATATTTAAAACTGCATAAAAACCAAACACTAACTCTCCTCCTAGCATTAAATTGTGATGAAGGTTTTGAATTTTGAATAAATATAATAATGAAAAGCTTTGAAAAAATTAATCTGGTAAGAAACATTCGTCCTGTTGTAAAAACAGTGTTGGCCCCCGCGCAGGGATGTGTTGTTCTGCGAGAGGGTTCCAACAGTGTTGACCCCCGCGCAGGGATGCATTGTTCTGCGAGAGGGTTCCAACAGTGTTGACCCCCGCGCAGGGATGCATTGTTCTGCGCGATGGTTCCAACAGTGTTGACCCTCCGCAGGCACGGGTTGCTCTGCGCAGAGGGTTCCAACACTGTTGACCCCCGCGCAGGGATGCATTGTTCCGCGCGATGGTTCCAACAGTGTTGACCCTCCGCAGGCACGGGTTGCTCTGCGCAGAGGGTTCCAACACTGTTGACCCCCGCGCAGCGACGCTTTGTTCTTCGCGAGGGTTCTAACAGTGCTGACCCCCGCGCAGGGATCTTCTGCGCAGAGCTTCGCGCTGTGCGGGGGTCAAAAAGTTTGCTGCGCACTGCGCGGGGGTCTCGGATTCTGGCCTATACATGTATAGGCCCAGTACAGGCATTGCGCATGTGTGTACTGGAACATTTCTAAGAGTGTAACACCAAGATTTTGCCCAAAGATGGCTTGCCAACCAAGACTTAACCTATCCAATGTTTTGTCAAGATGGCTTCATCCATGCAAAAATTACGCAGGAAACCCCGGTAGTGGTACTACCTCCTTAAATATAGAATAATGATGAACTCTTGATGGTACTTAACAATGTTATGTTATTCCGAACTTCGATCTGGTTCATACTATGTGTATTATAAGCGTGACACATCCTCTCACGGATGACCCCCCACTGCTGCAAATTGGGTCCTGCTGAATCAAAAACTCATTGGTATGCGCCTTTTCTAAAGCATCCTAAAATTCGTGCACGTACTGCGTGTGTTTTCGAGCTGTAATTACACACAAGCAAAGAGCGTAGTGAGCGTATCCCTGGCCCTGATTCAGTTGAGTACAAATTTACTGGGGTCACTTTGGTATAATTTGTGCGAAGAGGGGTAAGCCGTTGTCGTGCAAGGATGGGCCTCGCTTTTAATTCGCAGAGTATAACACATTTGTACTCTTACGTAGTCTTGATAAATATAGTAATGTGCACGTCACCCTACATACTTTGATTTCCTTCCGTATCAGTGCTTTTTAATCTATCTCCGCTTGCACTATCGGTATTGTTCTTTGTGGAAGGAGCGGCGGAAGAAACGTCATCAACAATCAAATGTGAACCTGAAAACTATGCATGATATTAGAATTAGGAGATTTGAAGAGTTCGAATCATTAGCACGGCATAATGTCAAGGTTAGAGTAAAGCTAGCTATATTATGTACTGGCCACTAAAGTGGCATAAGCATTCGATAAGATTAGACAAGATATCTTCTCCGGAGGTTGGCCAATCTCAATTTTGTAAAATATTTTGAATCGTTTAGGAAGCTTGCAGTTCTGAGATAACTCCAGCTATTTTCTACGCCCCTCAAATCTTTAGGCCATGCCTTCCAACAATCCGATCAGACAACGCTGTTTCATCTTCAATATTGACCGTTTGCAACATCACCGTGCTTGTGTACACTGCGTGGAGTGGGCCCTGGTGTCCCGAATGTCTTCATCCTAACCCCTGTCCACATCTAAACTTTAGAAAATTAGTTTAACGTAGCAAATTTGAGATTGGAACACAAATACTTAAGGAATAGGGGACAAAGGAAAGGGCCCATGTCAGGATAAAAATCAGAACCCCATCAGAAAAAGAACATTCTCAATTTTTCAAGAGTTGGTATCGTTTCAACGTTGAGGATCCTTCCATTCAGCAGACACTTCACGTGTCATGATATGTTTATAATATGTAGGTATATCAGTATCTCAGTCACCAAATTTGTAGCATGGAATTGGTGTGTACTGGGGTGGGGCCCTCCTTGTTTTTCTCCAAAATTAAGACTCAAATTTGTGTGTATACTACATCCAATATGCACACTACGGATATCGATCGAAAGCTGACAACAAGTACAATAAGTTCGCAATAAAGATCTAAGTTCATACAAATCACACGCTTTTCGGCATCCCCGGACCTCCTCAACCATCGAAACCTCTAGCAAACACTCAAAACTCAATATTAGAGGATCAAATTTCCTGAAAACTTTAAGAACCCCCAAGAACACCGTCAAAAATTCGAAACTACACATAGTTATAAATCAAATCTCTACAAGGAATAAAAGCTCCCAGAACCTACATGAAAATAAAGCTTCAAGAAGAGCAATTGCTCAGAACGCATAAAAAGTGATTTTATCTTGATTTGGGGCAATGAGGGGTTGGTTCTTTGCGAAATTCGAAGGTTCTCGACCTGATATTTTCAAAAATACAAATTACAAATCTGCAACTGTTTCGTTTTAGTCAATTCCGAATTTAAAAGACTGCAACTGCCCATTTGGCTCATGTCTCATGTTATAAGATGCTATCCAAGGTAAACCTCTGACAAGGCAGAGTGTGTAACTTGCATACCCAGCCGCTTTGTGGGTAATTATTAACAAGTAGCTTGTGAAATCGAACCCATATACTATATAATATATATTCTTCCATTGCATTCCATTTCATTTAAGATGGTGATTCCTTTTGGTGTCATCAACTTTGAACCGTTACTAATCGTTAATTATTTGGAGTTAATAAACAATCTTTATATCAAAACGTAGCTTAACGTTTGCTCCTTTTAATGAATACAATGAAACTAATTTTAGTTTTCGAAAAGTTTTTAACGGATTTTAGAAATAGTATATACAACATTTCGGAATTTTTCCGGCTACGCCTCAGCGTAGCCGGCTATTATACATTATCCTCGTACTGTTGTTTTCTGCTCCACAGTATAAAATTATGATGGGAAAATTTCGCATGTGATAAATATGAAGGGGGTTTCGGAAACTGGTTTTATTGCGTGACATTGCGTTGCATTCTATATCCACTTACAAGTTCGGTTACGAAAGCTATATGTGAGATGTGGATGATATGCAAATTAGGTTGCACTATAGGTAGGGAAAATGTTGCATAGTATAACGTGTAATAATCTCAAGTCGATCCCCAGTTCTAAAACCTAAAGTTACAAAGATGCATAAAAACACGGAAGTTGGCTGATGTCCTAACCATCGCCACTAATGCAGCAAAGACCGCTATCAATGTTGTCGCTAACAACATCACAATATTAACCATTTGCTGCGTAGCCGGCACAAAACTTTTAAAAAGTTAAACTCCACAACTTCCAATCCTTTTGCACACAGCTTTTGCAGACTGAATAGAATGTTTTCAAGGGACATCGGTCATATCATTGGAAACCTCTATCGAATATATAGCTGGGGCCGTTTTTAATTATTGTGAAGCTTTTCCTTACTGTGTAGAAATTAGTTAACATGTGTGCGCAACTTGAATTTTGCCAACAATTCTCAACTTTATCAAGTGATTATCTTGCTAGAAAGCAGCAATCGGGACAATTAAAAAAGGGTCTCGGGGTAATTTAGCGTAGAACACATCTGCTAAATGGCAGTCCTTCATCTCGCATAGTGAATCCCGGGCTCCACAATCCCGGGAAAATTGGTCGTGCTTTTGACAAACTACATTTTTGAAAGTTACAGTTATAGGATAGTATTTGGATAACGATCATACGCCAGATATTTGTCCTTTGTAGAGCCCTTAAAATGAGTTTAACCTTGTGCAGCTCAAGAAATTTATTTATGATTTAAGGTGGTGATTCCCTTTGGTCACATAAAGTTTGCACCATTATTACTCATTCATTACTTGCAGTTAAGAAGCCATTTTTATATCAAAATGCAGCTTGACATTTTCTCTTTTTAATGCATACCATGAAACTAATGTTGTTTTTCTAAAATATTTTAAACACATTTTAGAAGAAGTATACTTTTCCAGAATTTTTGCAGACTCAGGTAAATCTTTTCGCGAGACATCGGTTATATCATTCGATACCTCCATCAAATAGCTGAGGACCATTTTTTATTTATTGTGAAATCGCCCTTCGTTATAGAGAAATAAGCTGAAATGTTCACATAACCTGTATTTTGCCTACTTTTTACAAATTTGTTAAGCGATTACTTTAGATAGAAAGCAGTTAGGGCAACTAGAAAACGTCGTCCGTGGAATATATTTGTGCAGAACACATTTGTTAAGTAGCAGCCCTCCAGCATGCATGGTGAATGCTCCACAATCCTTGGAAGAAAATTGGTCGTGTTCTTGCAAAAACTACATTTTTATGATAGCAGCCTACGGGATAGCTGTTGGAAGAGGATAATTTGCCCCTATGAGACCTTCAGATCGACGTCCTTAGTTTGATTTTACGGCTTGCATAATTCAAGAAATGATGGATTATTTGATTTCTGCAAAAATGACAAGTTTTTGACGCCAAAACAAGAAAATCGGCTATATCTTACGGTAGAGAAAAGCTATAACATTGCTTTAAAAAGCAAAAGTGTGAAGCTCAACGAGATCTTTCGAATGAATATAGTCATAACTTTATCGCTACTGCCAAACTTTCAGAAATTGGGAAAAACCGACCTGACCAGAAATCTCGAATTTTTGAATCGGGATTGCGCGGAGGGTGTTAGAACGCTAAAAGAACGCATTTCGGAAAGTTTCGTCAAATTTCATCTTGATTTACGCCGCCAACCAACAATATGTGCCCAAAAAGAATCACCACCTTAAATAATGGATTTAACTTTAAACTTATACAAAAATAACAACTTTTGGACTTCAAAATGATAAAGTTGGCAATACCTCAAGATTAGAGAAAGAAACTTGCTTCATAAAGCAAAAATGTAGAGCAGTACGAGACCTTTTGAATGAACAATGCAGCCGCTGCCACTGTCGCAAATTGGATAAAACTATCCTTTACGCAAAGATCGCATTTTTGAAGCGGGATAAACGCTAAAATAAGTGTTTTTCGAAAGTCTCGTAAAATTTCAACTTGGTTAAAGCTGTAAACTAACAATGTGACACCACAAGGAATCACCACCTAAAGAAGCAATCGAACACCAGCTAGAGTTCAAACAGCCAAGCTGCCGTTGCTAATAAGGGCATCGCAAGAATAAAGTTTGTTTCACAAACATCAAACGTACAGGAAACGGATATATTCTTGCTGAAAATATCGATTTGCTTTCTATAGTAGGGCCAGTAGAACAACAAATCCACACTTATTTGGCATTGAATAGTGTATTGAAGTCTATTTGGATAGTAGGTAACCGGCATGCAGTTTTTCTCAGCATATATGTCCTAAACGAAAACGTTTGCGAAATGAAGTCAGAAAAACTAAATAAAAGCAAGGACATGGTAGTCGGATACCCGATATCCAGCTAAACAAGAAAACAAGTAGGCCCCTAAAAGGAGCATCATCCCGTCGTAGAATGTGAAAATATGACTACATATTATTTAAGGATTCAACAGCCATAATTGTTTATTATCACTGTTTTACAATAGCTCTTTAAATGGTAGCGACTAAAATGCGGGTGGGTACCGCAAATTTCTTGGATCGGCTTCATTTTTTGCATGTATATATATGCCACGTGTGTGGTGAAAAATACTTAGTCGTTGGCTCTTAGTTCGCTCTGAGCTGGCCAGGCACACAAGAACCGGTCCGACCCTCCACTTTTTGTGGCATCCAATATAAACACGCAGAAATTTTCCCTTGGTGTTTGGTTCAACGAAAACATCTGCTTTGGCACAACATGAGACGGCATATTCGATAACATTTGGAAATTTTTGGCTGTCGTATAGAAAATTTAATACTGGTGCGATCCCGAAAGATGAAATTTTGTGTAAAATGGCTTATTTATTGCAACGTTTATGTCCAAATCAGTCGGAATTCGACTCAGTCTTGCTTGACAAAGGACAGCCTCCTCCCTCTTGGACCGCGGGTTTTTCTCCCAATCTCCAGGAGGCGGGTGCCTCTCGTTGCCACAGGCTCGAAAGTAATTCTGCGGGGACAAAAACTGAAGAAGCTGTCAGTCCAACAGCACTGCAGGAGCCAGAAAAACCCCAAAAGCGAGATCCAACATCTGATGCAGTAACTCCGGGAGGGTCCACCGAAAGTGAATCCGAGCAAGTACTGGCGGCAACAGACAATATCCCAGCTATACTCGCCACCTCCGGGGGGACCAAAATTTTGGCTATTATTGACTCTGGGGCATCTATATCTATTATCAGCCCCCGGACAGTTAAGAGAATTTTGAAAGGGGGCGCCAATGTCAAATTTCATAAACCGGACCCCATCACCGCAGTGACGTCTAGCGACGCGCCGTTAAAAATTTCTGCCAAAGTTTTCGTAATCTTCACGGTGGGGTGTAAAGAATATGAGTGGTCTTTTCATATGGTTCCTGATTTTTCTCGTGAGATGCTCATAGGAACCGATTTCATGAAAAGTTTTCATTGGGATTTGTTATTTTCTACAAATGAGGTGAACATGCAAGGAATACACCACCCATTATTGTCATCAGCAGAAATTTTCTCGGAATTTGTTGCAAATTGGTGTAACGACGCGCCTGTGGTGATGTACGTAGATGTGGGGATACTCTCGTCCACAGAGGTTCGGGCTTTGCCCCATACCCTCCATGCTGTCCGGGGGCCGAGGTGCCTTCCTCCGGTACAGTTTCTTTCCAACAAATTTTCTCGTGATTTGCCATTGGTGGTTAATATACATAATGGGAAATAGTTTTTCCAGGAGGACTTTCCATTTGGCATGAATTTACTTGAACATATCTAAGATAATCAGGAAATTTTCAATGGACCCCGAATAAATTTTCAAAAGAGGGGGTAAACCCCGAATCATGGCCACCATTATTCCGGTTGATTGTGTCGTTTGCTTGGCCCGGTTAATTTGCTGAGAGTTCTTTTTCAAAAAACATTTTTGAAAGAGATTTTTTAAAGTTTTTCAATTTTACTTTTCCTCTGATTCAAATTCATAAGATTTATTTAAATTCGGCTTTAAATGGTCTTTAAAAACATTCTAAAAGTTAGTCTCTCCGGGAGTATATACGTATACGTACATATCTCCTGAACCTTTCACATTTTGTCTTCCATACCTCCGGTACTATTGCTTGTTTTAGTTAGTTTTAGGTCTATCAGTTCAGGTAGACATATTTTAATTTACACTGTAGTTTTCAGGTCAACACTATAATTGTTTTATATTTGATTTTACAGCTACGCACGGCTAACCGGTCACGGTTCGCCTTTCACACCACACTTGCACTTGTTTTACTTACAATTTAAGGTATAATTTTTCCCGCCACTGAGTCGATGATTCCAGCGAGTAACAATTGGCGGTGCACATTGGACGATTTTCCGGAGTGAATCAGTGCATGGAATCACACCCGGATCAACTTAAGTTTTCGATCGGATTGGTAAGACCCTTTTTGCATTCGCCACTGGGACGCATTCTGCTGGCTGCGGACAGCTCGACGCGCTCTGGTTTTCGGTAGGGGTAAAATTTGATTCCTTTACTATAAAATTTTCATTTTTTGTTAGCGGAGCCGGGAAAATCCTGACATTAATTCTCTCGTTTCTTCCCACAGAAATATTTACTTGGGTCGGCCAAAGCACGCTGGTCGGTTCAAGGTAAAATTTTCAATCAAATTGAAGGTGAAAATTTGCATGAAAATCCAACAGTTGAACCCAATGGGGGGAATACCTGGCAGCCCCGAAGAGCTTTTGTTTGGGTCAATAAGGGCGGAAACCTCATAACCGTTTGCTGATTCCAACCAACCTAGACGGGTATTACGGTAGATTCGAACTGGTGCATTTGTGATGTTGACTGCCCTAATGGGAATCGAATCTCCTAGATGGACTCGAGTCAGGGCTCTGGCAGTGCGAAACTTAAAACGGCTATGGCTGTCCAAGTTAGGTTCGAATAAAAGATCCTGTCCTTGAGCTTATTTGCTCAGATTCGCAGGCAACTTGCACATAACACAGATTTCGGAACGAGGAGGGATTAACCCGGACGAGGATGCTTTAATTTCTACCGGCGTGAAATTATGTCCTGCTACAGCTGCAGATACCGATTCTCCACCAATTGAAATCTGCTCACTTACTGGATCTACTAACAGACTTCCGGCTTTGAAAGAAAATCCATGCCTAATGCACCACTCGTGGGGACCTTATCAGCAACATAAGTTGGGTGAGTGACTACTTTCGAACCAATCAGGAAGGGGACGTGCAAAAGTCCATCCAATTCTAGAGTATGGCCGGTTGCTGAATCAATCCGAGGCACTTCCTGTGGCCTGAGTTTGAGGTACTCCTCATCGTCTAGCAACTTACGTCTCAATGGAGACGAAATCATAGTGATGCTGGCTCCAGGATTGACAAGGGCTGGGAGATGCATATCCCGTATACAAATCCAGATCACTAGGGCCGAAAACGGGTCTAACGAAAACAATACCGGACGCTGACCTTCAAAGCCGGACGAAGGCGGAGACGGTCTTCTACTTCTGGAAAACAAACCGCTACTACGACGTCGATTTTCGGTCGGAGAATCTGAATCCGACCTTTTTCTCCCACGAGCCACCATTTCTATTGACTCAGCATTTGGTCGGTATCTGACTGAAGGCGAACTTCTCTGTGATTGTCTGTTGCAGCGCTGGCAACAATAACAGAGAAGTAAAGAAATCAGTACTTTGAGAACAATAGCTACTACAACATACAATCCGAGGAAGGAAATTCTGAAATCCCTCCCAAAAATGGGATATAAGCCGGCATGATTAGCAACTTCTTGAATGAGTTTTTGCCTTTGCGCTAACTCTAACGAGGTAAAATCTATTGCAAAAGGTGTAATGACCTGTGGCCAGTGAGGTCTCTTTTGAAAAACTTTTACACGTACCTGTTGTACTGCTTTTAAACTGTTATAGTAAACGTAAGAGGCAACTGTTAAGAGTGTGTAGTCTGCATGTGAAAACCAGAGTCCACCGTGGCTGGGTACGCTGATCCTGTTACCTACATTTTGATGTGCTATGGTAGATGATCGTGTAACTAGTACTTGAGATTCGTTCGTACGAATGAGTACTCCAGCTGTGGTAGACTGTATTTGAGTACTCCTACTGGGTGTCGCTAAACGGTGTCGAGGTTCCCAATATTTTTCGCTAGTGTGTGGACGATTATATAGTGCACTGATGCAACTTTGTTCCTGGGACCATGCTAGCGGTATGGAATGTGGATGACACAACCACAGCCCTGGATGGCTGATACAGTGTTCCTTACTGATTGGGAGAACCAAATGGTTATAGCTATTATCAGCTACAGGGATGTTCCCTAGCATAATGAGATCCGGTAGATCTAAACTGTATTGGAGTTTATTTGTCTTGTTGTGCCACCCTACGTTGTGAACTTTAAAAACTGGTTTCACATCTTCTTCAATTATTATCGGAATTTCGAGCAAAAATGAAAATAATAGTCGATGAATTTCCAACTTTACTGGGTATGTTTTCGCGAATTGGTACAACAAGGCGGGTTCTTGGTAGAAAAGTGTACCCTGCAAGTTAATATTATCTCTCAAAAGTCGTTTTAGGGTGGTTACATCAATTAGGTCTGGGGCTAATCGTCCTTCTTTAGTGGCTAGCATAGCACCGTCAACCATTCTAGTAATGGTTTCCTTCATTGCTAGACCACTAACCATTGCATCGACTTCTTGCACGATCTCGTTTTGGGCGCATGCGAGTTGATTGATTTTGTCTTGTATTTGCTTAAAGGAATGGTGAGTAAAAATGTATAGTTGCTCATTTGCTGATGTCTGTCTATTCAGTGTCCGATCGCGGAGGTTTGCATCAGTTTTCATTAGCATCATAGCATCTTGTAAAGCATCGAGTTTTGAACCAACTTTACCTAAGTAGATGCTATTTGCTACACCTAAACCAGTTCCCGTCAAACCAAGAACTCCAGCTATCAAAGCACCCAAAAAACGCGTCTCTCGTTTTGGTGAATTTTTTTGGTTTGGTGCAACCGATGGTACGGGCGGCTCAGTTTCAGCGCAAAATCTCTCTGCCTGTTTGCAGACTTGGTTCAACAGTTTTGCGTAGAAATCTGTGTTTAAAACGCCCTCGTAGGCAATGGCTAGCTCAGAAATCACTGCTTGTAGCCGTCTGTGCAGACTGTGCCGACCAGTACAATTGCCATTAGTCTGCTTCGTCCCTGTCCCCAACCATTCGACGTAGTCATCATAGTCTTTTTCTATCTGTGGTAGTTCAGCATGGATGACTATGGGGGGATACTCCACGTTACGTGGAGTGAGAGCTAATCCAGCGGGTTCTATAGCAACTCCGTAAGCGGTGTGTACTTGTGTAGTAAATTTACCTAGTTCCCCGGCTAGCGACCCACGAGTAGTCGGCAACAAACAAAATACAATCAGTGGCAGAAATAGGGCAGCCTGTAAAAATGAAGCTGCACGCACGCGAGCCCTAATCGGCCAGGGAGCCATCCTCAACTGCGGACCAGCGTGTCCAATGTTTACAGCAAGTGGTGCTTCCCACTGTGTCTCTGCATTATTCAGTGACACTTGAGTGTTAGTGCTTCGCTCCTCTAGAGTTTTGTTATGCTGAGCTAGTCGGTATAATCCCGAAGTTCTACTTACACTAGCAGCATGAACGGTAGGGAATAAAGCTTTGACAGAAGTTTCTCTACCTTCGCCTTCTTCGTCTTCTCTGTCTTCCTCATTCTCAGCTTCGCTTGAGCTATGAACAAAGGTGTGGGGCTCAGTTCGATTCATATAGTTTAGGCTGCGACGTTTCGGTTCATTCCGAGGAAAACGCTGCGTCGACTGAACTTGAGGACAACTTGCCTTTGTATGACCGGCTTGGCCACATTGCCAACATTCAATCCCTTTGAACTGAGTGCGGCGTTGAAAGTTTGAGAATGGTGGTTGTCCTCGAAATCCATTGTACTGCTCAGTCGGTCTATTGTAATTTCCGCTTTGTCTGTTCGCATTTGAATTTTGTTGGGCGCTGTCTGTATCTGTTGAGTCAGATTATTTATTTGGGTTTGCAAATTCGATACCTCCTTTTTGAGAGCTGTTGTTTCAGAACTGCTTTTATCGTCCCTAACTGCACTGTACAGTTCTCTATTTGGGCGGTTTCCCAATTGTTGTCGCTGTTGGTACTGTTGTCTGTTATTGTGATGACGAGACACACCGAACCTATTATTTCGGTAATGCCGACCTGATTGTCGTTCGAAATGACGGTTGGAATGGTCTCTTGGAGGTGGCCGATTCACTACTTCATCAACCACGGTGCGTCTCCATACATGAGATGCTGATGTGCTTCCTGTTCTACGGCCGGTAAGTAAGGTCCAAGCCTGTACGCTTTTAACAGAGTAGATAGCCAGAGTGCTAGGTAAGGTCAATCCAGTCAACAAGCCGGGTGCTCTTAACAGAGTAACATTTACTTCTCACCAATGTCAGACAGCCACTAATTACACCAAGAGACTTCACAAAACACCAGACCACTCAGTCCAACGTCTGACCAAAGACTACCCCTTTTCTCCTTTTTCCGACCTCCCAATCAGTCTCATTATCCGACCTCCCTCTAATGGAATTATCCTACGTCCCTATAATGGACCCAAGTCTGTCTGATCGCCCCTCTCTAATGAATTTTTCTCCCTCCTCTGGATTTCAATTTAATGCCCTTCTAGAAGGGTTTTCAATGTCCAGCTAATGAATGTCCAGCTAATAGCTAATGGATTTTCCAGCGACTAGCTCCAATTTAATAAATATTCCCGACATTCAAGATGCTAAATTAAAACTAGCCTCCCATCTGTCGAAAGGCCCCAATTTGAATTTAGAATGTCTAAATTTGTTTACAAGTTGACCTGTTTACACAGTCTTCGTCCGATGTACAACTTATTCACCAGCGTCCGCCCGCTCATAATGACTCTCACACTTTCCCATGCCAAGTGCAGTAATTGCAGATTTAACCAGAACAATCTAGTTATCCACCAAGGCTAGTACCAACCTTGCCAGTGTTTTGTTTTCTTTCTTCCGGTAGTCTCTGAATTGTATTGCGCGAGTTGAATTCCAGTGGGCTGGTTCTACGACGATAGTAAATGTCCCAATAAAGATAGATATAATCCCAATACGCCGTGCTAACAACTCTGTCAATTATGAGGGTTGAACAGGGCACGGGCCAGAACGCAGCCATGGCTGACCTGGGTACTGACTGGAATAAAGTCGGTGTAGGTGCGCTCAAATTTCACAGTGCAGTTTGCTCTGTGCAGCAAGATATTAGCAGGACCAGCTTCGCAGGCACGCCGTATGTAGCAAGGCCTTTCCACAGAGTCTCCCGATCAACGCTATCAAAGGCTTTCTTCAGATCAATGAATACAGCAAACAGCTGTCTCCACCGAAGGAGGGGTCTTCACCTTTGGGTGGGGGAAGATATGATCCTGACAGCTTCAAATTGGGCGAAAACCATATTGGCCGGATTCCGGAAGGTCGGCAGGTCACAAGATCCAAAAGTAGTAGCGGCATATACCTTGTCAGGAATGACAATGAAAGCAAGTCCACGGTAGTTATCGCAGATAAAGAGACTGATCTCTCTTTTCATGGAGTACGCTGATCAGAGAGTCTTTCCACTCTTGATGGCATTGTTCAGCTCTCCAGCACGAGACTATCACCAATTGCATGCCAGACCGCCGGGCAGCATTAACTCAATGGTTATTTTGCAAGAGCAAGGGGCTTTATTCCTTTCAGTATGGAAACGATTTTCTGCACTTTCTCAATCGTCGGTTCAGAAATCACAGAAATCAGTTGATCAGCAGATTGAACTGGATCTGTCCCGAAGCAGTTCGAGTAGTTTACTGCGCGTTGCATGTTCAGAACCTCATTGAAGTGCTGTTTCCGACTGGGTGGTCTACTATGCTTCGTACGCAGTGTTTCCATGCCTATCCTTGATGGCAGCCGGACCAGATATGTTAGTATTCCAAAATAGTTTGGGTTTATGGTAGAAGCCATGCCAGCGGTTAGCATGGTAGGCATTGCTCATGTTATTTGCTAAGGCATTGAAATAGTTGTTCTTGCCCGACGTACCAGTCGCCTGCAATGTTGCAGATGGGCACGGAACTCATGAAGGTGAAATCTAAGGCGGACAATGCGTTGATGCGGTGTCGATGAAAGCTTCTTTGAAATTCACCCAATCTGCAGTTGGGTCATCTGTGACGGATGGGAGTAGCTGAGCTAATCTATTTGATAGAGTGGGTTGGAATTGCTGCCGTATCTGTGGTTCCGTAAGTCGCAAGCGGTCAAAAGGCCGGTTGGACGCATTGGCCCTCTTGGTCGCCGGAAGGCGGAACTGTTGGCGACAGGCGACCTGTATGTGATCAGTCCCACGAGGAGATCAGCAGATTGGGAAGGGAAGCTCTATTGCTAACCCTGACATCCAGCAAGTAACTACGCAATCAAATATCGTCAATAGGTTTTCTGCAGATTCCAGTACTTGAGTACCAGGTATATTGGTGGGAAGGTTTGTGCCTAAAGAAGGTATTACCAATCAAAATTTTTGTGGTAGTATCAAAGCTGTGAAAACGCAGACCGTTATCATTCGTAGTGCCGCATCCTTTGGCTCCAGCAGTACCCATCAATGTGCGGGCATCAAGGCCAATTTTAGCACTTAGGTCACCACCTAGTAAGCAGAGATGGCAGCGGGGATGTCGGGCATAATAGGCGTCCTTGGTAGATAAATCGGCCATCTCAGTAGGTTCACATGTCGCTAACACAAAAAAGGCAGCGGCTTGGTGGCCAGGAGTGCGACACTTCCCTGTATTCTGGTTTGTTTTGGTAGCTATTTGCTTGGTTTCCTACAGCTAGCATTTTCTAGCCAAAAATGTTTGTCTTGATTTGTCAGGTACTGTACTGTCTTACATACAGTAATTGCTCTGCTGATTCGTTTTTGCTTTAATCCTAATACGTAATTTTACCGTGATTCTAACTGTCTGCCTTGTATGCATCTATATCTGTTTGGTTATGTGATCCATTTTAGGTAGTTTGGTTACTATCTTTCTTTAGTTGGGTTGTTGTCAGCGGAATTCAGTGGGTAGTATCCATAAAGTAACCTCTCTCGCAGTTGTGGATACGTGCACTTTGCAGGATTAGAGTGCGCAGCTCAGCGGGGTCGGACCCGGGGTCGAAATGGGGGTCGCTCACACCTTTGCATTATTACACGTTGAACTTAACAGGGTTCCAATTTAAGGGGGTAAAGCATTTATGTTTAACACATAGATGTACAAAATGTACTAAGCGAGTGAGCGACCCCGTTTGGAACTATGTAGCCATATAGGGGCAGTGTGATAGGGGGTCAATTTGTAGTGGAGAGTGTCAGACGATATTGTTTCGCTTCGCTTCGAATTGTTTTTGTCTTCACTGCATAGAGTGCGAAGTTTGTATACTCTTAGATTATTTACTCTTGCTACTTTCTACACTTGATTTCTAGTGTGAATACGACATTGGTTTTTCAAGCGTCAAGCTCTGCTTTAGTTTTTAAACAAGAATGTGACACTTGATAAAGCGACGAAATAGGACAGGAAGCATACATACGTGAATCTAACATAATACTACACCGCGCACTAGTTACTGTCAAGCTAAATTACATGAAACTGATCGCTGCAAACTGAACATAAAGCTGTACACATTTACTAAGTCAAAATTTCTCTGGTCGTTCTCATGTCTACCGTTGCTTACGAGAAATGTGAATTGCATTATATTATATTCATCATTGACTCCAAATCAACGTTTAGGAATTTAATTTGACGCAGTTTCAAAATTATTTTACAGTTATAAGAAGCAGTAAATTTCAGTCAACGGTTAGATTGGTTTCAGAAAATCTACTATGTGTGACACGACATATCCCAAAAAAAGCAGGACGGTCTGGGCCACACCCAGTATGGAAATACCAGCCTGAAACACCATAACAACGTCGAGCATTCCTACGAAATTTCATTGATATTGAACATAGCATACATGTTAATATAATACAATCAATTGTGAAGTGTATTTCTAAAACATATGCTTAGTTTCTTCATCACAAACGTTTACGAGTGCGATTTTCGACTTTGTCAAATGGATTAAACAGATGATTAGCACAATCAGTCAGTGCTCGGATGGCTTTGATCATTTCAGGTGGACGTCGTGCACGTCAGAAGAATAATTGTTCATTAAAACAGGTCTTATTTAGTTAGGTTGGTTGTGTATTTTATTAGGATGTTGCACCCATAACCTCCATTTGACTTGTCAATCAAGTTTCCTGGACAGTAAACCGTGGATCAGGCTGGATTTACACTATCAAACTTACGTCTGACTTTTCCAGACGGAACAAATGTCAGAGCAAACATTTTTTACTCAACCTGTAGTTTGCACTGTCCATCAACACGTTTGGAGTTTGCTAATGACAATTCGTAGTTTTCTAATAGTTTTTGCTGATACCAGACGGAATTCTCATTTTTGGTCAACAAAAATTTTCTTATCAGAGCTGAGTCAACTAGTCTTTTACATGCTTTTTATTGCTTTTTATGTAATGGGGATGTATTTATTTATTGGAGAATTTATTGTGGAATAATAGTCTGTTGATATAAACGTATGAATTGGCTTTTAAATTGTGCCGAAATTTTCAATCTTCTACGTAAACAAGCAAGCAAAATATGTCAGCTTTGAGCATAATTACCGTAAATATAAGCCTGCTGCGAGTATATAAAATTTACATTGGAAAATACAGCTTTGCTGAAATAAGTTGGCACAGCGCCTGGAAGGAACAATGCCTATGTTGATCAAAACTGATTGTATATACCCTAGAATAACCAGTAGTGGGACTGAACATGATTTCGGCCTGTAGTTTGCATTGAAACTTACTTCTGTCGAATAGGCTCTTCGATAGGGATACGATATTGAAAGTTCGACTTTGAAAAACAAAAGGATTGAACTTATGGCAGATTTGTGGTTTCCTAAGGCGTAGAATTTGAGCGTCCTGAGTTCTCCTTTTTGGCAACATTTTTGTATTCTCTATTATCGGAGGTTTAACTCATTTAAAGTTAAATTTTATTCAGGCAAATATTGGCGAAGTCAAGCTAGGCAAAAATAGGTCGACTGGAACTATATCATCTCCCGGTCGACTGGTACTACTTTCTTTCCAGGTCGGCGTTTCTGTTAGCCCACAAGTTTTCGCCCTATTAGTTTTCTACTTTTAAAACTCAGTTGTGCATGATTTTCAACTTTACACAGCTACACAGTGAGATATCTAACCTTCCTGCCCCGATGGATGGCATCTAACATTATTTCTCCTCAAAAAATTCCGGCACTAACCAAATGATTACTTTTATGTAACGACCACCTGTGATTCAAAGTGCAGTTAGAGTACAACTTCGAAACTAAAATCTCAGCTCAGCGGTAAGCGTGCTAAGCAATGGTGCACTAACGTAAAAAGAAAATGTTATTCACTTCTTTCTGTTTTGAATAATTCCTATTTCTCTCAGCACTATCACATCTAGAGACCACAGAGCGAAGCAACTCTTTTTTTGTGGAGTGCTAAAATGGATTCATAGGAAATTGGGATTAAGAATTAAGAATTAAGAAGTACGAATTGACATTGAATTTGTGGTCGATGTTAGTATGCTGAAATGACAAAGGATTTCTTAGGTCAGGTGCAATAAATCACTGAGAAAATTCAATACACCTAGAAGTAATGAAAATAATAGTATGCTAAAATGCGACTATTTCTTGTCGCTATATAAGTAACATATGCCTGGTTTAAAGTGGGCTATGAGATAAAACATAAAGCTTTTAAGTTGGTTTAAAAAGCTATATGATATGACTCCGAGAAGGCTTTGATTTGACTTCGAAATCTGACCTTATTTTATTCCAGTGTTGAAGTTAACATTATAAACCGGTATAGTAGTTTAGGAGTGTTTGGGTGCCCGATTGTAAAGCTGATCTTCAATCTCCGCCTTGGACAGTTCTCTCCAGTTTTATATCCTAGACTACCACCCTTTGCAATAAACTATCCGTGCATACCCAAACTGCTAGAGTTCCACCAATAAGAGATACGGCAGTACTAATGTCAACTTTCAGACTATCCTGTAAAACTTCCACAGATATTTTCTGATGATGCACGTGGAATACTGCAAAGTTGTGCTCTTTAAGGCGCAGCCTAAACAATATTATATTGTATATGCAACAATGTGAATGCTCAATGCGACTTAAACACTTGTCAAACCGAAGTTTTTTCTATTAGGCTTATGCAATAATTAAATGTTTAAATATTTGCTGTCGTTCACTGCCGTACACTGCAACTCTAACGATACCTAATGTTGCCCACGGATCTCACCTGGAGTAGGAGACGGTTTTCTCATAGTAGTGCTCAATGCAGGTAGGTGAACACTGATTCTGACATCCTTTATAAAGACTTGCTGCACAGCCTGATAATCTCTGCATGTATAACGGTATAGTGAAGCATTCCAGTGTGTCCAATACAGAGCATTCTTTCAATTTATAAAAAGACATGTTGACAAATATTGGCACGGTACACTGATCACATTTTGGAACACTACCCTTAATATTGTTATAAATACAATTCGCTACACATTGCTGGTTACTACCGCTTGTGTGGTCGCAGGGGTTGGCCGTCGTTTTTATTCGCAAATGCTTGGAATAGGAGACTGACAATTGTGTCTCCATGTTCATAGGAACATGAATAACTTCGTTAGTGATTGATGACGGCAACATTGTCTGACATATCATAGCTTCAAAACCGTGATTCGCTGGAACAAAGAGCTGAGATTTGATATGTGGTATTTCCTGCATGCCAATGTACAAACCTGCAACAATTCAAATATTAAATTGCACATGCTTGAAAACAAATTTGGTTATCCAATTGTGAAGCCATGCATGAAAAACCATGTTTTCCTTAATGAAAAATGTATGTGAAATAATCCAATTTTTTGAATTCAATAAGTTTTAGGTCGCATATATTTAATTTAATTTCTTGAATTAGGGATTGCAGCTGAACCTACCAGCTTACATATCACAATTCTTGTGAGCAAGACATTTTATTTTAGTGGAATTGGAGTTGTCATTTACGCTAAATTATTCGCTTTCAACACATGAAGTTAAGCGCTGTCAAGAACAAAAACATTTCATTTATTTCGAAATTTCAAGTAATGTATTCGTGAGTTGTTATTGAGTGGTGATTGGAAATGACAAAGAAGTTTGCAGCGTTTGTTTCTCAAAGAAAAATTGTGTATACTCAAAATTTCACAGAAGCTAATCGACTCGGGAACAGTACTTGTTGGTTTAGAGCTCACTCAATCCTTTTCAAGTACAGAGTTGTGTTTCAGATGCCTTTCTTTATGGTACCAATTTTTTGCTACTTTCAAGTGCTAATACTGCGTGTTGGCCACAACGCTTGCTCATAGGGACAGCTCAAAGGAAGAGAAGCCAAACATTTCATGTGTGTGGGTGTTTTGACTGTGCACTGTTGTTTATACATTCTCAGATTGGCTAAATTATTAAATTCATGGGTGCCCGATACCGGTCTGAGACTGAGTGGTGCAATTTATACTGATGATTGACTTTATAATCAGAAAAAACATTAATCGGATATTTAAATAGATAGCCTACTGGAAGACGTCAATGTATAAAAGTATCTATTCAGTAAGCAATTTTTCACTAGGCGCTCGGATGGATAACTAAATGCGGACATTTAAGCTCTTTTTACAAAAACCACACCACTTACCCGATGTTGCTGATACAACGGTTTGCGTGAAGCCTCCTAACATGATTTGCATACCTCCCGGCCCGAACGATTTCTTAGAAAAGGAACAACAATCAGTGATGTTCGTTTTTTCTAGCAAGCAATACTTAACGAAATCTTCACAACTGTATGCAATATGATCAATTAAGTCTGTTATTGTATGATTCCTTTCCTGTAGCAGTTGGTGTAGCTTGTTCGCTGCATTTAATATGTTGTCTGGACTAAAGTCGACATTCGTGATGTAAGGAAAACTGTAGGGAGCAGGAAACATAGCGCCTAACAAAGTAGCTATATCAGAAAATTCAGATACCAATGGGTTGGTAGAATGCTTCAAGTATGCAATCAGCTTCTCTCTGTTGTACCTATAAACATGATGGAAAAACAGTGAAGAGATTTCGTCTATAGCTCTTAATCAAAACAGAATGCAGGAACGCGAATGTGTTTATGTGCGAAACTACCTGCAATCAGAGCATTCTAGCCAACTACGAAATAATAGGTCGACAGTTAAAGAATTATCGAGCGTATTTAGTAGAAATAAAAAATTGAAATCAAGAAAAATGTATAAAGAGTACATAAGTACTAGAAGTAATAACTAAGCATATACAGTTACCAGAGTAATTTAAATTTACCATTATCAAACAACCAAAACTGAACACGACCCGAAAATTAGCAAAGAATTCACACCTGAATCCTCCACAACCATGATACCATCACTGTCAAAAGTCCCACAATAGTACTGAGTAATGCGAGCCCAAATTTGTTTGACAATAATGAGGTATTGGATAAGTGAAACCAAAGTCCATACACGAACGTAGAATTCAGTTTAAACGGTTGTTAGAATTTTAAGACAGTTTCAAACGAATTTGAATAAAATTCAAAAAATATTTCTGAAGGATATTGTAACATTCATACTATAAATCGCTGCCTATTTCACATGAGTTCTGAACCTATACTGTGAAAATACAGTAACAATTCTACTAAAGGTACTTGGCAAAAGTAGTTACTGTAATGAAGGTACTCTATGCATTAGGATTTATGCAATTGTGTTAAAAATATTAGAGATACCAAATGATTAAAATAGCAAGCTAAAAATATAATGGGTATCGCTAAATATAGTTGAACAGTTATTCACGTTAAAGTTTTTAAAGAAAGGCAATCGCTGATCAGCATTAATTTTGTTGTTTTACAGTTTACTTGTCAAAATTAAGATTTTCTAAACATCGAACACATTTATGATTCAGGATTCCAAAAATAGAGGGAGCAGGCTTTGGCCATCACTGTAACGGAGAGTAAAGGCTATCATAATTGTTTGCTTTTTCATTTTGAACTCTGAAGCCTCGTTCGACTCCTAAATATTCAGTTTTTGAGCGTCTTAGCTTCTTCTCAAGGTAGTGAATTGCAGGAAATCCTTGCAATCTGTACTTTGCCCCTGTTTATTTAAAGATTAAACAATAGTCCACGATTGAAGGAAACAGTGATTAAAAGTTTTACCAACCAACTCTGAATGGGCTTAATCCGCTGCTGGGCGAGTTGAAAACTCGTTATAAAATTCATTAAGTTCATTTAAATAAAACATCGATTAAGCAAATTGACTTCAAATTAGCCCGTTGACTTTTTTCTGATTAAGAGTATATAATAGCAAGAGTTGGAAGCTTGGAACCTAGCAGAAATGGCTTGCGAGATGCTCAACACATTACGACGGAAATTTCGGGGGAGGGGGAAGTACCGCTTACCGTTGTTCAGCATGTGTTTATATGCGTTTGAACTAAAACGCATCTGATTGGCTAATTCCCTACCTTGAGTCAAATTTATGCGTATAGGGGACCCTCTCCCCCGAGTTCTCTGGGGGGGGGGGGTCCCGCTTAGCGTTGTTAAGTGTGTGTTTATATGCGCTTGAACTGAAATGCACTGATGAGCATTACGGTAGCTAAGTAGCCAGTCAAATGCATTTCAGTTCAAGCGCATATAAACACACGCTTAACAATGCTAAGCGGGACTCCCCCCGAGATCTCGGGAGGTACCCTTATACACGTAAATTTGACATAAGGTAGGGAATTAGCCAATCATATGCGTTTTAGTTCAAACACATGCTGAACAACGGTAAGCGGAACCCCCATCCTCCACACACGAGATTACGGCCTTAATGTGCCGAGCATCTCCAGGCCATTAGCTAGCAGGCCATTTCCGCTAGGAAGGGCCAAGTTTCCCACTCTTGCTATTATATACTCTTGTTCTGATGGATAAAATAATACAAGATTAGAATAAAGTGTCAATCGTATTGTGCTTGAAGAACTGGGCTGCCCCAGTCCAAATTGTTTCCAACAAATTCACCTGTCACATGTGACGTCTTAAATTTGAATGGTGATGAAGTTTCTATTCGTTAAGTTTGATTTAGTATATCTCTTTAGAGTATATGCACTTAAAGTTGAGTATCGTACAACAGAGCCGCGTACTAGTTAGTAATATTATAAAGACACACCAAATACGGATTTACGAAAAGTTCAAATAAAAAACATAATGTTTCTTACCTGGCGAGTGGATACAATGCAAAACTGGGAATAGAGATATTTGGAACTCTGCGCGTAATTACATGGGTTTTTACTTCGCCGATGGCATAGGCGTGATCTATACCTTTGGTTGAATACGTAGCAAATGCCAGACAAACCGCCATAACTAAAATCCATATTAATCTGATCCACCAGGGTTCGTCACTAAAAATGTTGTCTAGAGCAGGCACTGCTATATATATATATATACATGTGTGTGTGTGTGTGTGTGTGTGTGTGTGTGTGTGTGTGTGTGTGTGTGTGTGTGTGTGTGTGTGTGTGTGTGTGTGTGTGTGTGTGTGTGTGTGTGTGTGTGTGTGTGTGTGTGTGTGTGTGTGTGTGTGTGTGTGTGTGTGTTTGTGTGCAGGCTTATCTTTACCGTAACGTAAATATCGTCAAAGCAGCTTTATTGATGTGTTTTAAAATTAGCATAGTATGCCGGCTTTGGTTTTAGATACGTCACTAAGTGGGTTAATTTAATGTGTTAAAGGTAATAAATTAACTAGGGCTGGCAACTTAAGCCTAGTTTAGACGTTGATAACATGTTATACACTTGAGATTAAGAGCTGAAGATGTCCATTGGAGAGGACGAGCTCCAGCAGTCCGAGATGTTGAAATACAATATCGTCAATTATCAAGACACTAAATTTAACTAATTGTACTTCAAGCAGAGTGGAAAATTTGTTTGAGTTCTGCCGTCTTGTAGTTTCAGAGCGAACAAATAATTATAAACTCAAAGGGTTTTACGGCTACCGTCATGAAAGTGGTGCCAGTTTACATAACGGTTTGCAATTAAGACGGACAAAGTCAAACCAGCACAAGAACACGATTAGTAAGGATAATTTACAATTTTTTGAAAACATGATGAAACATATAATAAAAATCTCCTACGTCAAAAACAAATCATTAGCGAGTAGATCTCAGAACGACAATTAGCATCATCTTATTAACAAAAATTGTGTTAGCAAAATTTATCTAACTGTCCAAATTCTACAAAGCAGACACAGCTTTTACTTTTCCAGTATGACCAATGCTCCACACGATTCTTGAGCCTTTCTTCATGCCTGCCAGCAGATGCTTCGAATTTTGATGCTTTGGTCTCAAACTAGATTGTTTTTTATTCCTGCTGGAGCAGGAATGTGAAAAACGGAGACTATTATGTTTAGTGCATAGTGGGTCATTTCTCTATTTACAAGCCCTGTCTTCAACACAGGGCTAGCTTCATGTTTTGCATTCAGATTGTGCAAATTAGGTTTTGATCCTATTTAATCAGCGCAAGTGACAGCCTTCGTGCAGTCTTCGACTGTCAGCAACTTAAACGGTTGCTGATTTTTTTGAGCACCAGTGTAGCAAGGGAGGCAGCTACCAAGGCACTAACTTGAGCTGAACATGACAAGTTCAGCCATGGCAAGTCTGATCTTTATAGAGATCAGCGAGAAAGAATAGTGCTTGGATAGCACAAGAAGTAAAGAGAAGTGAAGTGAAATAGTAACGTAAACTTAAGCTTCTAACTTAAACCATGCTTCCAACAATAACAATTTTTGTAATTGAATGAATAACAGGTCTAAAAAGGAATACTGCCCCTTTTGGGGCCAACTTGCTTTGTTTTGATGCAAAAAATATATCCAAATATCAAAAAATGGGATGGTTGACAACGAAGTGGATATTTAGTACCCAATACAAGAGGGAAGCCTCTCGATCACGAATCGAAACAAAAATTAAACATAGAAAGACTTTGCAATGTACAACCAGTTCCTACGTCTGTGATGTACCTCTTTGTTCCACATCATTGTAGAGTGTATTCCTTTTGTTTTCCGCTATTATTCTAGATTAAAAAACTAACAAACAGCAGTCATCCTAAAACTTATTACGCTGACTAACTTGCTAACTAACTAACTAACTAACTTGATACTAACGCTCTATTTTCATAGACAACAGATAACAGATAACCTTGGAATACATCGTAGTGGCTGTGACAGTTAAATTGGTAACAAACCTCGAATTTAATCTGTTTGCTGCCATTCCATATTATTAGATAACAGTTATTTAATTAGTTTAGGATATAACAAATCCCTATCTAAGAAAAATAGATAATTGGTATGCAATATTTTTACAGTGAAGCCGTGTCCCATTGTGAAGTTAGCACCGACAGGGAAGATATAAATTATATTAGTGATGATAAGCCTAAGTGAAATCGGCAATACATTCTGACAAACGGTAAATCTTTCTTCTCGCTCTCGACTAAATTTGTACGTTATTTAGCTAATACTCATTATTCGTCATATTCTGGAAACTGTAGTTAGTTGAGTCAGGTTCCTGGCCGGGTTAACTCGACTTACGTAAGTTGGGAGAGATTCTATCCGAATCATTCTAGGACTCTGGTGCTTATTGTTTTGCGTAAATCTCTCGTGAATTCGACTAACGTTGTTTCTATAATTTTAATATTTGTCAGTTTCATTGATTGAGCTTGAAATCCAGTAAACCGTTGTAATTGCCACATCGTCTTCTAGTCGGTCAGGAATCAGGATCGTCCATTGCACCAATGTCACACACCACCGGTATTCACCTTTAATCTAATACCTTAACTTAGGAGTCAAAAGGAAGACAACTATATTTCACTAATCTCGTAAAGTCAAACTTCACATGCGCCTACCGTGCTATGTGGTAGATGTTGGAGGAGTATGACGATCTTGATCGGAAATTAAAAGACCGACTTCAAGATATCCAAAGTTTTTCGAATTTGTACAATATCTTCATTACCCAGACGAATATAACGATTTAGTTTTGCTCCAGCGTTGTTGTGAACAAGCACCAGTCATGGACCGGGGGGACCTCATAGAATATTGTGACCCCCCACCAAGATGGGGTTCCACCCAGAACTCGGTGCCGGGCCCCTTGGGGGATTCCCTACATCGCTACCGCTATCCCTCTTCAAACGTGGACGGAAATACTTCAAGTAGTCAAAATACACCGCTATTTCCGCTACATTAATCCACCAGAAGAACGAGCCTATTCTGCTCTGATCTTTGATTTGAGCTCATCATTTGAAGAAATAGAACCTTGCGTTCTCCTGGTACTTGATTTCCTGGACTTACCTGGGTTCTGAATCTGAAAATCTTGACTCATAACTCACTCCTGATCTTATCAATTGAAGAGATAGAACCTTTGCGTTCGTTTGATTTGCGCCTCCTACGTTCCACTTGCTTATCTACGATTTTCCCTAAGCGTTAACGGCAAGTCTACATTACTGTTATTTTAACTATTATAATAGTTTTTCTCTTGTGTTATTTTAACTGTATTTCCACTTTTTTTACCTGCCTAATTTAATTTTTTTTTCAGATTAACTTGTCTCTAATTGTACAATAATTATTAGTTAATTTCCTCGTATACTTTAATACTAATATACTTATACTTTTATACTTCAATAACTTTCTTTTCCAATTTTGGAGTACGTACGTAGCTTACTTGTCTTTTTCAAGACATTTTCAGCTCAGAAGAATTTTTCTATGGAGAATATCACTGAACGTCGTGCGTCAAAACGTCTCCAGGAAAAGGACGTTCCTGTCCGTTGGTAACCTGGACCCGGGTGAACTTTTTAATCAAGGTGGACAATTGGTCCGGGCGGTGCCCCTGAACTCTGGAATACCGAACCTGGGTCTTTCGTTTGATCTATTTTTGGCCAATATGACCGAACGCTTGGAAACCTTTGGGCGAACATCGTTTGTCCAGGGATCCATCTGATTTTGGGGGTCGCTGGACGACGGTCAACCCACCAGTGATCCAAACCCTTCGCTCGAATTTAGGACCGACAACCCACATTCGTACCGTATATGACACTTCGCTGACTGTACGAACGCCACTGTCAGTGGGTCTGGGAGCATTCTCTCGGTTCCAACGGCAGCTTGGAGCACTTTTTGTCATGACTGTCAACTCTCACTCTTTGAGCAATCGTCAACCAGATCAGCATGGTTTTAGTATTGCTGTAATCCTCACCGTTATCTCGACGATTTGGCCTTGAACTTTGGTGATTGATCTGGCCACCCTATGTCCAGATCCAGATTCTCGTCTGAATCGTCAGATGAGGGACAATCTATGCCAGCCTGCCCGGCTTCCACGTCCCCGACCTTGCCTACGATCCCGGCTCGGCCTGCTACTATGGTCAATATGGCTCAGCTATCACCTGATACGGTACGTATGTTGAACGATTATGTTAAATGGTTCAAATCGATTAATATGTTTAAAAGCAGAAAGAGCACGTTGGCCCTATCAACGTGGCTCAGTATGTTCGATAGCGCCTCGAACGACAGTGGTGCTCTGAACGCCCTTAGGTGGCCATTATTATGGTATTTGCTCGAGGACTTCATCGAACAGGATCTTATTGAACAGCCGACCGAGTCGTATGATGAAATTGTTTCTGTTTTGAAACATTTCTACGAGCCAATCGGTTGACGGTTGACCAGTACGCGGTTATTCAAATGCGCATTGTGCACCTATCAAAAGATAGTGAGTACACAAACCAAGCAAGATTCTGCGGATGGGGCGCATCAAAACTATGCTTGCTTTATTCCTCGGAATATTTTTGAGGCAAAAACCAGCCACTTGCATTCCAACCAGTCCACTCGATACCGTGGAATTTGTTTAAAGCAAATTCTTGGCAGCAGGTTTCCAGCTGTTCCAGCGCAAAATAATTTTAAGGCTAAGCCCAGTTAAAGAAACATTGAAGCGGAAATACAAAAACGGTGGTTCAATTAAATTTAAAACTGACGTGCCTTGCCCAGTTCAAGCCATATCTAAGCTAAATTCCAAAAATGCGTAGCTCAATTCAGCAAAAAGCTTGCGATCCTTATTCCAGTCAGCAAAATTCCATCCACTAAACTGGAATTTGGTTTTGACAAATGCGCTTGCGATCCTTATTCCAGTCAGCAAAATTTCAACCACTAAACTGGAATTTGGTTTAGACAAAAACTGGACAGCGCACTTGCGACCATGCCTGCTCAATTTCGTGGAATCGTTTTGAGGCAAACCCTAGCTTGAACGAATCTGCGGAATCTTGCTAGGTTTGTGTGCTCAATATCTTTTGATAGACGCATTGGGCGGGAAGCCTAGACGACAGGAAGTCAGTGACTGGATATAAAAACTTAAATTATAAATAAATACAAAATATAACCTGCTTTCTAGCTATTACTTCCTGTGTTAACTTTTGTTACTTTCTGATTGGTTACAAATATGTATATATGTCGTGTCCAAAACACAAAGTTAACGTAATTGCAAATTTCGTCAACGAAAACGCAAATTTGCGTTTACGTTAACGAAAACACCAATGGTTCTCTCCCTTAAGGCTGACTAGACTGTGCATATACGGAAGCGTTTACCATTGAGTTACGTGTGTATGTAGGATATGTTGGATATGATTGGGCCATGACATCACATAATAATTTGATGCTCCGCCTTAGTGAAGCAATTTTACCCCGACTTCTGTTGAAACTATTTCTACAGAAATGCTAAAAACAAACTGCATTACATATGTAGATTACATTACTTTATTTTTTTAAATTGGACATTACAACTGGAGAAATAACATTAAATTAAAGGATAAGCACTAAGAGTTAGTTATCTCGAATTAGCAATTCTAGAAAAGATTAAAATATTTATTATCTAGCTGTTTAATGCTGTTTTTCGATGCTTGCTGATTCCAATGCTATAAACAATTTTGCTCTAACTTGTTGCTCTAGCGACATTTCGGAAAGTGTCGCTATAAACGACCAAAACAGCTATTTCTTCAAGTTTTGACAAATAAATCTTATAGAAACAAGTTAGAGCAAAATGGATTAGAACATCGGTCTGAGCAAGCCATGGGCTTTGCAACGATATAAATATTATCTTATAATGTTGCGTCAACCGCCGGCAATAAATTTTGAAGCTGTTTAATTTTTCTCGGCGGAAACTTCCTTGATAATATGATCCATTAAAGGAAAATCACGTAAGAACATATTTTCGTAAAACAGTTTTAAACAGCTAGATATGTAATATATTTCAATCCTTTCTAAATTTGCTAGTTCGACATCTTCCCGTTAACTTTTAATGCTTAGCCTTTAATTTAATGTCTAATTCTCCAGTTGTAATGTCTGATTTAAAAAATTAAAGTAATGTAAACTATGTAATGCAGTTTCCCTTTAACATTTTTGTAGAAAGAGTTTCACTAGAAATAGAAACCGAAATTGTTATGTGATGTCATGGCCCAACCATATCCAACATATCCTACGTACAAACATAACTCAATGTATAAACGCTTCCGTATATGCAAGTTTACACATAGTTTACAATGCTGACTGACAGTCCAGTCAGCCTTAAGGGAGAGGACCATTTGTGTTTTCGTTAACGTAAACGCAAATTTGCGTTTTCGTTGACGAAATTTGCAATTACGTTAAATTTGTGTTTTCGACACGACATATATACGTAATGCGTAAACCAGTGCTTTAGGCTTAGCTTAAGACTTTCATTCGGTCCTACCCGACTTTTATTTAAGCTGGCTGCATAATTTGCATAATTGCGCCAGCTATGCTAATTATCATGTTACGCTTTAGCATTCTAGTTAACATCGGTATATAAGACGATGCTTTATTGTTGTTAATAATTTTTATTGTTTTTCTGCAATTTGAGTGCGGTACGGTTGCATAGCCGAGTTCCACTTAAATATACCCGAAATGTAGTGTCCGCTTCTACATTGATGGCTCAGGGTAAATTTTCTTTTTATTTCGAAGCTTTTGTAGACCTACCTTGGACTTCTGCCTTCTATCTGAAATCTTCCTATATTCGAGAAAATGGAGCGGCCTTCAAGGATTGTGGTGATAACTCTGGAGTCCATACACTATAAGAATCGCTACCTTCGTGCCTTACTTGGCAAAGCATGAACATTTTTACAATTCTTTGTCATGCTTCGTACGTCTTGGTTCGGCATATGGTTCACTGACTGCTGGGGTATCCGCCACATTAGATACATTAGACCAACCAATTGCCTGATCAGAAATTTAATGGTTGAAAACAATTCCAAAACTTCAGCAAAGTTCTCACATGTGGTCTGGTTTTTGCTTTGAACAAATAATGAGCTTAAATATCAGCATGTTTTGCTTCCATCAGAATATTAGCAAAGGGAAGGTCATATCGATCAGGGGTACATTCGCTGGAACTGTTCACGTACATTTCAAAGAGGTATAAAAATAGGAAAGAACATAGCTTTCAATTGGACCGTCGATATCTTTAGTATATCGCAATTTCCGTGTTTTGAGATGTGGACTGCAACCAGGGAGTAGGCAAACAGATGTGCTGAATCCAACACTTACTGGCATAATAGTTTAGACCTACGCATAATCGCCCTAACATGTGCGTCTGTAGGGCATAATGTATGAATCGTAGTATGAATCTTGAACTTAGAAGTTATTATTGGGTTCCATAAAGAAACCTGACTTAACTTGTCTTTTCTATTTATTAATAGTTTGAATGAGGAACTTACCTGCAATTCCTAGAATTTCTAGTTAGCGACAGAAACACTTTCAGCTAACTTTAAACGGTTTAAATAAGTCCAATAAACAAAAACGTTGGCGTCCAACGAGCTACCTGAGTTGTTGCGCACCATACCGAAAAAATGAAACTCCGTGATTCGATCCCTGTACACCTTTGCTGTTTGCCGCATATTCACTTCCATTCGCCTAATATTTCAAAACTTGTCTCCTCCTCATGCGTTTGCAGTTCTTGAAAAAGCTACGACCTGTCATGCAAAACATTTCTTCTTTTGTACACGTATTGCAGTGGCTTCAGTTTTCATCCAGATACAGTATTATGGTATCGCAGCATTTATGTCTCTTCTCCGTCGAACATTAATTATAATTGAACACACTCCAGTTTGCACACAAGGCCGTCAGCACCATCCTTTCGTGAACGCAAGAGTACATAATGGATTAGATTATAAAACACTGAGCACACTCTGGCTAGCAGAGCAAGTAGATGGCGGTTTAAGTTTTCTAATGTTCCATACAAAAATTTGAAGAAACTTACAAACTAAATCAATCGCATTCCATTTAAGGTACTGGTTTCCTTTCGGGTATTTTTGACTCATACGACTTTAATCACTTACGAAAATACCTAAAACCTAGGAAATAACATATTTTCATGCTCTTTAACATTGTGTGACCAGTCATGTATTTTTAGGCGAAAAGATAAGAAGGTTTTGGTTTTTGGCCTTAGGCTCCCAGTTGGTAGACAAGGCACGGTATTAGTTGTTATGGCTGGAAAGAGGACACAAAAATGAACATTTTTGCTTTTACAGCCTTTGAACTATCTCCAGTGGTTACGTTAAGCAAAAAGCATAAGCATATTATAAGCAAAAAACTGTTTTGAGGGTCAAAAAATGAGGAAATTTTCGAGGAAATCAGTTTTTGCAAAATAACTGTTAAATGTTAAGGACAAAGTTGGTTCACTTATACTCAATCGATACATCGTCCAAATGCACATTTTATGAACGCCGCCTACTAGCTGGACATTATTTATTTATTTGGCCTAAAAACCATTTTGGCAAACCTGCGATTATTTTTTTCGAACATCGATTTTTCAAATACTACTCGACAGATTCCAGAGATTTTTGCCAAAGTCGAAATTCGCCCTTCCGCGGAGGGTCGTTTTCCTTGGTTTTGTCTAAAACGTATCGAGTAGCATGAAAACTCAACGCGAAGTTGGGGTATTTCGTGTTACCGTGCATTTGGTCGATTTTCTCGAACGTTAAGACCTGCTGAGCCAAATCCGAAAAAAACGTCCCTCTGCCCATATGTCCTTCATATCATGGCCCAAAAAGAACTTTTGGTTGATTCTTCAGTTTTGAAAAATCGATGTTCAAAAATTTTTGGTCTATTTTCATCCTGTTAGATGTCAGCGAGTCAGAAAATTTCTTTATTTTTTGCTAATTGTGCCAATTTCGTAAGCTCATGTGCATGTACAGATAATAAGCTTTAAAACCACGTACAAAGTTCTTTCCAACTCCCAAAATTGCGAAAGTTATAGCGTACAAAAAATCACCACAGAAGCACTGCATAAAAGGATACTACTACCTTAAGGTGGTGGTATCGTTTACCGCACTGGTGTAGACTGAAAAATTTGTAATTCCAACCTATATATTTGACCCCCTTAAAGCATTAAATAACCAAAAATTTGTATATTCCCAAAAAATGTAGCTTTCATGTTTCGGTGGTAAACTCACAAATTGGAAAAATTAAAATAAAATTTTGAACAACGATTACTGTCGATTAAATTATGTTAGAAAGCTGAAATTTCGTATGCAAAGACAGGAATGTCTTGGCGAGGGTCATTTTTCAGCATTTCAGCATTTCAGACTGAATATAGACCAAAAATCTTTGAACATCGATTTCTCAAAACTGCAGAATCGGCCAAAATTTCTTCTTGTGCCATGATATGAAGGACATGTGGGCCGAGGGACATTTTTTTGGATTTGGCTCAGCAAGTCTCAATACTCCAGAAAATCCGGCAAATGCGCGATGACACGAAATTTCGCAACTTTCTATTCAGTTTTCTCACAACTGGAGCTGTGTTAGCTCAAACCAAGAAAAATGTCCCTCCGCAATAGGGCGAATTTTCATTCAGCCAAAAATCACGCGAATCCATTGGGCAGTTTTTGAGAAATCAATGTTCAAAATAATCGCAATTTTGCCAAAATGGTTTTTCGGCGAATTTCCTAGCATAAAGTAACGAACTCCAGCGAATAGGTATTGATAAAATGGGCAATTGGACGGTGTATCGATTGAGTATAAGTAAGCCGAAATTGTCTGTAAGATTTGGCGGTAATTTTGAAAAAACTGATTTCGTCAAAAATGGCCATTTTTTGACCCCAAAAATCGTTTTTGGCTTATACTGCCTTAACCACTAGAGGTAGCTCAAAAGTTGTAAAAGCAAAAATGTTCATTTTGGTGCCCTCTTTCCAGCCATAACAACCAATCCGATGTAGCGACCATGTACTGAGAGAATAAGGGCTAAAAGCAAAACTTTCTTATCTTTGCACCTAAAAATCTGGACCTGGTGCCAAAATGTTAAAGAGCACGAAAATAATGTATTTGGAAAGTTTCATCCACTTTCATGAAGAATTGAAGCTTGTAGGGTCGAATTTACACAAAGCGATACCAGCACCTTAAAACATAAAATTGTTTCACTATTTAACGGTCAACGTAATTGGTGCTTAGCTAAGTGCTGGCTTGCAAAAAGGATTGATGATTTTGTTATCGTAAAACAGTGAAACAGACTGGTTGGGGGGAGGAAGAAAACGAGTGGGGCAGAGTTATTTATTTCCATATATGTTTGCGGACACTTTGGATGTTGTGGGGGGACAAATAGCATTATTTTATTTCTATTCCCCCTTCGTAATTTTACTCCCCCCGCACTCTTCATTCGTAGAATATGTCTGAATGTTGCTGTTATGGGTTATTTTAATTTGCCAGTTATCCACAATCATTAATATGCATGAATGAGTGACATTACACGAAAAATTCCATTTTCTTGTAAATTTCGGGAAAACTACTAAAAACTTGAAGAATTCGTTATCACCATTTTTCGTCTTATATGGAATTTTGATGAAAATGAAAATGTTTTCATACACGATTAGAAGTTTTATCAGCATGATTGGGAACACTAGTAAGGTCATCAAGTGATATTTCAGGTCAATGGGATTACTTGCTATAAAGGTAGAATTTAAAATACGCTAAACGATACCGCCACCTTAAGGTGGTGATTCCTTTTGGGCACGTATTATTACTTGGCGGAGTAAATCAAGATGAAATTTGATAAAACTTTCCGAAATAAGTTCTTTTAGCGTTCTAGTACCCTCCGCGCAATCCCAATTAAAAAATTCGAGATTTCCGGTCAGAGTGGTTTTTCCCAATTTCTGAACGTTCGGCACCTGCTATGCAGTTATGACTATATTCATTCGAAAGATCTCATTGAACTTCACATTTTTGCTTTTTAAAGCAACTTTCTAGCTTTTCTCTGCGGAGAGATAGAGCCGATTTTCTTGTTTTGGCGTCGGAAACTTGTCATTTTTGCAGAAATCAATCAATCCAACATTTCTTCAACTACGCAAGTTGTAAAATCAAACTAAGGGCTTCGATCTGAAGGTCTCACAGGGACAAATTATCCGACGCATGATCGTCTTCCAACTGCTATCGTGCAGGCTGCTATCATTCAAAATGTTGTTTTTGCAAAAACACGACCATTTTTTTTCCAAAGATTGTGGAGCATTCACCATGCAAGCTGGAAGGCTGCTACTGAACAAATGTGTTCTGCACAAATATACCCAGGGACGATTTTTTAGTTGCCCCGATTGCTGCTTTTTAGCTTAAGTAATCGCTTGACAAATTTGGAAAAAGTAGGCAAAATCCAGGTTACGCACACATTTCAGCTTATTTCTGCATAACGAACAGCGATTTCACAATAAATAAAGAATCGTCCCCAGCTATTTGTTGGAGGTATCAAATGATATAACCGATGTCTCGCGAACAAATTTACTTGAGTCCGCAAAAATTTTGGAAAATTATACTTCTTCTAAAATGTGTTAAAAATATTTTAGAAACGCAACATTAGTTTCGTGGCATGTATTCAAAAGAGGAAATGTCAAGCAACATTTTGATATAAAAATGGCTTCTTAACTCCAGGTAATGAATGAGTATAAATGGTGCAAACTTTGTGTGACCAAAGGAAATCACCACCTTAAATCAAATATGTATTGAGCTTAAGTTTGACTTAACTACACTGATCAGATAACCAGCCAACCAGAATGAAAGGTTTTAAAAATTGGTTAGAGTGTTTGTAAGATATTTAGTCTATCGAGCATTTGTTCACAACTGACCAGTGTATTTTATCTTAACGAAACAATAAATTGAAATTATTAGTAAGTCCAATCGAACAACTAATTCAGTTCTATCCTCTATGCTTTTCGAAGCTTTAATACTAATCTTTGCATAGCATACAAACTGGAGCTTTGCTTTTGTGTTTAAATCCTTTCCCCATGCTACAATGTTTCCGCAGTTCATCAATAGATATATCACTGATACAAGGGTGCAACTAATGCCAAACCAATTTTGTAACTTTTCACTGTAACTGTTGGAATCGTGTCTGAGACTAGGCATCGAGGCAGAATACGTTTTTTGGGGGAAGCGCGAGCGCCGCATCCTGCATCCACGTAAATAATTTCAGCCCAACACGCAGGCATTGTCCAGACTATGTCTAAACATTTAAATTATTAAACTGAAACTGAAACTTACATTAAACGGACTGAAAGCTTATAGGGCAAAATAGATTGTGGACGTTCAGGTTACTCCCGTACAGCGCACGCTTGGACCGTGCGGGTATAGAAACTCAAAACTGGTCCCGCAGTGCGGGTACCCGGCGGTACTTGGTACCCGCGGCCAGAACGTTGTGGCTAGCATACGGAAGTATAATTGCAAGAAAGATCTGCTAGTAATAACAATTTGGTTTGAACATGAAATTAGGAGAAAGAAAAACCACGGCTCGTCTTGTACATTTAACAAAACAAAATTGAATAAAATATGCATTCAATCAAGGTAAGCATTAAATCCAAATGCACATTAATAATCTTATATGATGCAGTTCACAAGCATCACCATAGTCATCAAATCAGTCAACAGTTAAATTCTTTTAAATAGCTCTACTGCTTCGGTAACAGCATATCCAATAAAAAGTAGAATGGTTTGAGCAACACCCAATATAGAAACTCCAACCTAAAGTATTCAGTTTTTCAACATTATGATTTGAGCTGGCTTAGAAAATTAATCAATTAATTATTAATATTAATTTCTGTCATATATTATTAATTCATTAATTCATAATTAATTAAAGAAAACGAATCCAATACTTTTTAGTAGTTTATTCAGTTTCTTCCTTGTTTGGCTGAACTTTAGTGCATTGCAGGTTTCAAAGCGGATCTGTGGGCGAATTTCGTTCCAATTTGACGATTCTACATTACATAGCCTTAAAAATCTGTTTATAATAGGTTCACTTAAAAATTGAATTTTATGATATTCGTATCCACTGCGGAAGTTGTACCATGTTCACTCCACGCCGAAAAATTTTAATGCTTCCTATCTTCAGTCTATTACAGTTCAATGATTTGTGGGCCCAAATTATTGTGATAGATGGGAATTGATTAGATGACACCCTATCCTTCAGACATCAAAACAATATCAAATACTTATACGCGAACTCTCAGCGGTTGCAATTAATATACTAGGCTAGTCTCTGTGTTCGTAACGTAGTTAGCGTAGTGGTTGTTCTCGACTGTAGACCTGGAGTTGCAGCAGATCCATCTAAACCTAACAGCCAACGTGACAGCAACATAAAATGCACCTTTAGGAGGATTGGTTTCAAAAGATTCTCCAAAGATAGGAATGCTGTCCACCACTCCTAAATTTCTCACTTTAGGGGCATCGGAAAATCTTTTAAAACGGTTAAGGAGGTCTTCAACTTTGGGCTAGACAGCCCCTTTATATCCTCCTATGTACCCTCCTGAATCATTTGCAAAGCGGCTAGAAGCTCTTAGCTTGATATCACATCCTAGATACCATCTTAAACCCCGTCATTGCGGATGTCACCAATTTACAATTAGCCTGAATACAATGTTACGTACCCAAACTGCTAGAGTTCCACCTATTAGAGATACAGCTGTGCTGAAGTCAACTTTCAGACTGTCCTGCAGAACTTCCACAGATATTTTATTATGACGGATATGGAATAGTGCAAAGTTGCTTCCTTTGTTGCGTAGCCTAAACGATAGCTTGCAAGCTACAAATATTTACTTTATTCCATATTGTTAACAAGCTTCTGCTGTGCATCTATTCAGTGTTCAACCCAAATTTTAAACTACAATATGGAGGTAAAATGGGTAGAAGCTTATTTTTTGACTTAAAGTATGAAGCAGTTTTATGATATAATCAAGCTCCAAACGTACACAAGAATAGCCTTAGAGCATATAATAGAATAAGATCATGAAACTATTATGTTGCATTTATAGATCCTGCCGCAATCAGACGCGTAAGCGTAAATATGCATGGCTGAGCATGAATATGTTACAATTCATTTTAAACGTTGCAATATGAGGAGTCTACGCGCGTCTCTCCCACCTTCCATTTAATTGACGCGGACTTCCACTTTGAACTAAATATATGCTTTCATATAAACGCACGTATGCTCTCCGTTTTGTTAATCAGACTTACGCTTACGGTAGGTATTTTTTAATAATTTTTATTAAGTAATTGAAACTTTAATTAGACAAAAACGCAGCTAAATTCTACTTACATAAAAAGATTTTTGTTTATGCAATGGTTTTTTATATCATTGAAAGAAGAGACAAGCTGCTACAACGTTTAATCCAAATAGTTCCTAATTGCGTTAACCTATTAAAGTAGTAATGAATTCAGGAAAAATAGTAATGAAAAACCAACCGTAAGTCAAAGGCTGATTAACGAATCAGCGAGCAGACACACACGTAAGTGATATTTAGAATTTATGTACAGAAGTTAGAATAGAGACATTTAAAGCAATCAGGTCCGACCACGAACAGGCCCAACAGGCCGTGGGTGGAGCGGTGCCGGGCTTCGAATCGGCGCAAGTTTTTTCAGTTATATGCAAAACATTTTTTGATTTGTTTGATTTTTATTTCTGAATTTTTGGAACTTTTATCGGAAGTCTTGGACGATGCTAAAATAAATTTTGGCAGCTCTTTGGCTATTTCAATCTAATTAAGTTTTTAGTTCTTGAAGCTCGTTTAGCTTTTTCCTACATGCAGTTAGTTACCTTACCTGTGTTTGTATATTTCTCTGGGCTGTTTACTGACATGCATTTTCCCCCAGCCAATTTTGACATATCACCCAATTTTTAAAGATACAGACCAATATGCAGTTCTGAGCATTTGTGATTTAGAGTCTTTAAACGAGAAAGCATGTTTGTTTTGTGAAGCTTGTTTAATAAAAACGCACTTATAGCATCAGATAGCTCCGAATTTATGAACGTTCGCTACATCATTGTGTCTGATATCATACTTCTTCAAGACTAATTTTCAAAAATTAAAAAACTGATTGAAATTGCAACTTAGCGCCAAAAATAACTGATCTAATGATAAACAATGACAATAGCAAGTGTTTTGGTATATTTGTAACCGTCTGTTGCTGTCTATGCGGCTATGCGATGATAGGGCATTTCATTTCATGCTATAGGTGCTTTGACGTAAAATTTACCTATGTCCGATGAGCAGCCTTCTACTGAAAACAAAATGCACCATATCATTTGGCATGGCCAAAATACAGGAGCAACCGTCATTCAGTACCCAGCTGATGACGTGGATCATTTTTAGTACCGTGTTTTCCCCCCGCCCGGTGCTAGTTCCGGAAGTACTGCACTGCTCAGAATAAACATTAACTGTGAAAGCAGGCTAACTGTATAATCCGCCACTATAAACATTTTTTGTGAAATTCTCAATACTGTTTCCGTCCACACAACAAATTTCGCAAAAACGGACACGTGCCCGACCGGGCTTGACTTTCAGCATGAAAATTCAGGTATTTTTCAGGTCTCTAATTTAGAATAAGGTCCCCACAGATGCTTTCTGTGGGGAAGGGGCGAGTTGACGAATCCCGCATGCATAGCATGTTTAACACATGATAACAAGAATACATAGTAGATAATGAATAAGAAACTCTTTATGTAATCATGCTGGGCATGACGGTGCGTTAATTCGGGAAACTCATACTCACGGAGGAGGGTCCCAATTTGCAGCTAATGCACTCTTCCATTTAAACGAGTTTGTGCTCACTGATTTGCTTTTCAGCTTATGCCTTACGGCAAGTAATATATTTATTATTTTTATTACTTAATTATAACCTTATTTAGGTTAGTGCAATTACAAATTAATTCCACAACTATGTAGCATTTTTATGATTTTTTTGTTGCAGAGTATAGCACAATGAATTTATATCTTAATTGGAATTAACGAATCTAATTGTAGCCTTAGGCTATTTAACGAATCAGCTATCAGACACTCTGTCTTTCTGGTTTTTCAGTTAAGTCTGGTTCACACTGGTGTCTTATGTCTGATGTCTTATGTCTTTTGTCTTTATGTCCCATGTCTTATGTTTTATGTCTTAAGACAAAACCGTTCACACTGCTGTCTTATGTCTCTTGTCTTAGGCAGCCCATTTGATCTTTTCAACCAATCAACGTGACAATGGCAAGACTAGCTGCAATATGATTGGTTTATCCCTTAAGACATAAGACAAAAGTTGAGCCTAGCCCAAGTCTGCCTTAAGACAAAAAGACATAAGACATAAGACATAAAACACCAGTGTGAACGCCTTAAGACATAAGACATAAGACAAAAGACATAAGACATAAGACATAAAACACCAGTGTGAACCAGGCTTTATTGTTTGTGCTTTCAATCATTGTGTGTGTGCTTGCAGGAAGAAATAAATCTTTAGCACACATATTACGAACAAAAGTTCCGATAAAATGATATTATGAAAATTTGTAGTGTGTGTACGTTATGAGCCTCTGACGAATATTAAATGCTGAATAGGCGACCGCATCTGTCTGTTTAACACTCTTGAATAAACAATTAGCATTAACCGAAAATGCCTGTTGCCTTTGGTTGGTTATAAAATACTTACCATCTAACTCATTTTCTAGCTTAGCAGTACTATATTACTTGGCTCGCTGTCTAACCTGGAGTAGGATACCGTCTTGTCGTAATAGTGTTCAATGCATGTAGGCGGACACTGCAACTGACATCCTTCATAAAGACCAGCTTCACCGCCTGATAGTTTTCGCATATATACCGGAATAGAAAAGCATTCTATTGTGTCCAATACAGAGCATTCCGGCAAGTCATGAAATGATATGTTAATAAATAGTGGAACCGTACATTTGTCACACTTTGGAACAGAACCCTTGAGATTGTTATAAATACAATTAGCTACACATTGCTGGTTGCTACCGCTGATGTCGTCACAAGGGTTAGCCGCCGTTTTTATGCGCAGATGCTTATAGTAGGAGACTGACAATTGTGTCTCCATGTTCATCGGGATATGAATCATTTCATTGGTAACAGAAGAAGGGGACGAAGTCTGCAGTATCATAGCTTCGAAACCGTCATTTGCAGGAACGTAAAGATGAGATCTTACTTGTGGTATCTCTTGCATGCCAATATACAATCCTGTAAATTAACAGATATTGAATTGTTCGTGCTAGATAACATTCTTAATGATGCAACTGCAAAAGCTGCAAAAGCCAATGAGCCATATATATATATGTCGTGTCGAAAACACAAATTTAACGTAATTGCAAATTTCGTCAACGAAAACGCAAATTTGCGTTTACGTTAACGAAAACACAAATGGTCCTCTCCCTAAAGGCTGACTGGACTGTCCGCATTGTAAACTATGTGTAAACATGGATATGCAGAAGCGTTTACATATTGAGTTACGTGTGTATGTACGAGATGTTGGATATGATTGGGCCAAGATATCACATAACAATATGATGCTCCGCCCTAGTGAAGCAATTTTACCCCGACTTTTGTTAAAACTATACCTACAGAAATGTTAAAGGGAAACTTCATTACATACCTAACTGCATTACTTTAATTTTTTGAAATTAGACATTACAACTGGAGAATTAGACATTCAGTTAAAGGTTTAGCATTAAAAATTAACGAGAAGATACTTATCAAATTATTACTTATCAGCTAGATATATAATAAATATTTCAGTCCTTTCTAAAATTGCTAATTTGATACGTATCTTCTCGTTAATTTTTAATGCTAAACCTTTAACTGAATGTCTAATTCTCCAGTTGTAATGTCTAATTTCAAAAAATTAAAGTAATGCAGTTAGGTATGTAATGAAGTTTCCCTTTAACATTTCTGTAGGTATAGTTTTAACAAAAGTCGGGGTAAAATTGCTTCACTAGGGCGGAGCATCATATTGTTATGTGATATCTTGGCCCAATCATATCCAACATCTCCTACATACACACGTAACTCAATATGTAAACGCTTCTGCATATCCATGTTTACACATAGTTTACAATGCGGACAGTCCAGTCAGCCTTTAGGGAGAGGACCATTTGTGTTTTCGTTAACGTAAACGCAAATTTGCGTTTTCGTTGACGAAATTTGCAATTACGTTAAATTTGTGTTTTCGACACGACATATATACAAACCTCCAATATGTACGTACTCCAGATTTACGCTTTCTTTGCATGCCCATAAAATAAAAAATGAGTGCGTTGTTAACTTATTACAATCAATTTGAAAAGTTGTGTCTTACCGATTATTTGTAGCAATGACATCAACCTTATGAAAACTGAATGGCTTTCTGCTTTCAGTATCACAAAAACTAATTATGCTTTGCATTAGGAGCTAGTAAGCTTTGCTTACATTCGGTGAGCTTAGTCGCAACTTTGGAACAATAATGCCTTAATTTTGTAAAATTCAGTAAATAGAGACTAAACAAATAAAAACATCTTAATCTGCGCTTGCAGAAACTGTCACTGTTTACAACCATAATGCTTACCGGACTTTGCTGAAACGACTGTCTGATTGAACCCTCCTATGACAATTTGCATACCTCCTGGCCCGAACGAATTCTTTGAGAATGTGCAGCAATCAGTGATGTTTGTGTGCTCTGATAAGCACCACTTGACGAAATCCTCACAATGGTATGCAGTTTGGTTAACTAAATCTGTTATTGTATGATTTCTTTCCTGTAACAGTTCGTGTAGCTTGATAGCAATATTTGCGATGATGCCTGGATTAACGTCGACATTCGTGATATAATGAAAGTTGTAAGGCCCTGGAAACATCACGCCTAACAAGGTTGCAACATTTGCTAATTCAGAGAGGAGTGTGCTGGCAGGGTGTTTCAAGTATGAAATCAGATTTTCTTTGTTGTACCTAGAAGCATAATGAACCAAATTGGTTGTTTGCACAGTAGATGTAATTAAATTCATCACCACTGTTTCCACGAATATGTTCTTGTTTTCACATTAGCAGAAATAACAGTATTTCTGCTAATGCCACTTACTTAAATATACTTCAGTTGATTAGCACGTATACAAATTTATTTAACTAAAAACTCCAAAACTGAAAATTTCCACACAGTGTGATTTTAAAATTGCAGCAAAGTTTGTCGTAAATGTTGGCAAGGTTGCATAGTACATAAGAGTATAACCAGCGACATTCGCTTTGAATTATAAGCGTGACACCTATACATATACGGGTCCACACCGGAATTGGAGTCCATGTCAGTACACTAACATGTCAGCATTGATTCGGTGGTACGTATGTAACGTACGTCTAACATACAGTATGATCTACACGTCTGTGTACAAATTCCACTATCCAGCACTATCCCGTTCTCCTGTTTAGACAACTTGCATGCTTTAATTTTAGCGATTTTAGAACATTTTCTATAGTCGATCCTGCCCGTTTCGGCCCGCGCCGGCCCGCAGTTATAAAATTTTGTCGGCCCGGCCCGGCCCGCTAACAAATGGATGTCGGCCCGGCCCGCGGGCCGGGCCTGGCCGACGGGCCGAAATGCTCATCTCTATAGGTCAGCCAATAGCGAGCATTTGAAGTAACGAACTTATAATATTCAAGCAAACAAACATTTAGAATGTCTGTAATACTCTTATTATGTATTATGCATTATGTAAGCGAGCTATCGACAAAACTTTAGAGGTGGGAGTCCGTGCGCAGATAGCAACGTCGAACCCAGAGGAGATGTTATTCTAGCTGACTTACACAGACTTCGCTAAAGTTTTCCTAAGTGAAATCTACCAGATGCTAAACATGTGATGAAGAGTAAAGACCCACATAAAATATTTCAGCGGGATGTTCAATAAATCTACCCAGAACACAATTTACACTAAAACTATTATTTCCACTAAACGCCATAAACGTGAACGATTCCACTAATTTGGCACTCGCCAAGCATCTCCATCTTCCAAACACTTTTACTGGTTTGCCATTTTCGCAGCTTGTCGTTGCATTGCTACCTTAAATCCAATCAGTCACACTATACTACAAGCAGTAGCTAAACAAATATCAATGTAAAACTTTTATAAATATTGTTATGTTTCCATACGTGGCTAGTGGATACAAAGCAACACTAGGGATTGGCATATTGGAAACTCTATGCGTCACTACATGGGTTTTCACTTCCCCAACAGTATAGGCATAATCTATCCCTTTGGTTGAATACGTAGCAAACGCGAGACAAATAGCCATAATTGAAATCCACACTAATTTGATCCACCAGGGTTCGTCACTGAAAATGGTGTCTAGTGCAGGTACTGCAGTTCTTCTTCCAATCAATGAATGTAAAGTCATTCGCATCTACAGTAAAAGATGAATATTAGTTATAGTTCAAAGTTCAAGTTCAAAATTTGTCAATTGCAAGTTTCGGATAAAGTTTTTTGTAACTATTAATAGTTGCGTAGTAGCCTTAAGCGTTTGAACCTGCAATATGCATTTATTGCAATTCTATTGAGCGACCTTTTCATTTTTGGCAAAGCTGAAAAACAAAAGATAAGAAGCAGAGCGTTGTTTATTGATGTTTGATTCATGTTTTCTCCAGAAGAATTAAAAATTAACAGTTTGATGTTTTGATTTTGATTTCGCAGCACAAAAACAACAATCACCAATTAACAATCAATTCTTTGACACACCTATTGGTCGCATGCATTGAATTATTCTTTAAGAAACAAAAACAAATATCAAGCTTTTGTTTAAATGGTTTTCGCGTGGAAAACATAAATAAAAAGTTATAAAACAGCATTTTGTGACAACAAAACATTGGTCAAGTTAAACCCACCTTTTCAAAAACCTGGATAGCCCCCTGATATAGTTAACCGAAAATTACATTTTTCAGCTAAGAATTTGATCAGTTTAACCGATTGCTTTCCTAGTACCATTGAAGCTGGTTTCGACTAATTTCCACATCAACGTCAATTTTAGATCAAAATGATCGAAATAAATCGAAAGAGATAATCATTGCATTTAAATACAATGAGACAAAAATAACAGGCATTTTGGCATAAAGTGACAAATAATATAAGACACCGACAACAAAACCCCGACTGTACAGGAACCGGAACAAGAATCCAATCCAAAACTTTTGGATTTTGGAACTGGCTCGGTCTATTGCCAAATTTGGCTGTTTAGCATTTCAAAAATTGTAAGACTACATCCAGAATTTAAAGTAACGTAAAAATGCATCAACCAACATTTATTAATTTAATGTTTTATTAATATCAAGCCAAGCACTGACTCAAAAGCTATTTGAGTCTGTTACAGCGCAATGATTTCTTATCGCGCTATAATTGGAGTTTCATGTCAGGTCTAGAGCTTGCAAAAATAAGATCTAACCACCTCATTTAAACCCTCTTGGGCAATTTAGCGAGATTCTCAAGGGGTGGCCGCATATCAAGTGGAATTACCACAGAACCTCCATTACGGTGAACGTAATGGAGGTCCTCAGAGTCTTGTGAACACCTCGGGCAAATGCTATGGCTATTATTCAGTGTCAGCATCCCCTTCCCTCGAAAATGCATACGTTCGAAACCGGCACTATCCATGACCGGAGCACCGACTTAAATAAGGTGGCTGTAAAAAGCTAATCCGTCTTAAGACTAATCTGAAATTTTCCATAGATAAGTGTGCAAGCGTATTCTCCATGGAGAGCTAGTTCTAGTGCTTGAAATATTGGCACAATAGGACACTAACAATAATTATAAACACATTAAATTTACAGTACTGTCAACCAATTATCCTTTAAAGTCGAGCGGAAAATTATCTGACAGATTTGTTTCCTATTGCCGTCTTGAAGTTTCTAAGTCAGCAAGTAATTATAAACTATAAAGGCTACCGTTCAAGGAAGTTTCTAGTGTTAACACGGACAGATATGATTAGATAAGATAAGATTCTGGAATTGCTAAGTTAAGAAGAGGGTGTCAAAGAAGGGATGCTGTTTTGCAAAGGGTTTTAATCAACAGTTCCCATGCCAAAATATTCAGGGTTCAAAAGTAACAAAAATTAACAAACTTTTTACAAAACAAATGTCCTATAAAAACAAAATGAAATAATAAAAACGGCTATTCTATATTCAACAAAAGAAAGAAAGAGACTAATCAGCCTCATTTCCAATTATAGACAAACACTATTTTATCATAGCTTATCTGATTGTTTTAGTACTCCGTTATGACCTGCCCTGTATGTATCTTGGTGTTTGCCAGTAGGTGGTTACCCGGCTGGATATTGGCCATGTCACAATTTAGGTTCAAAGTGATACCAAGTAATCCAAATGTTTCTTCGTTTGTGTATGCAAATTCAACCTCTATTTGTTACTGGGTTAATATCTATACGCGAAATCTGTGCAGTAAACGGTTAGTTCAGGCCATGACAAGACATTTCTTTAGTGACGTTTTTGTAAGTCAAATTTGTGTAAAAACCGACTTCACCCAACTTTGAAAATTTCTAGAGCTAACTCAAGAAATTCGCTGAGCTAATGCAAAAACACAACATATAGATATATAACATATCACGCATACCTAGTCCAGATTAAAATTTTGAAACGTTGTAGCTCGTTTGCTCTTGCACACCGCTCAAACTTTTGGTTGCCGCGAAATTTTCCTAACTTTTTTGTTTTCCTATGTAACCTTTGTCACCTTTGGAGGACTATTGTGAGTTATAGGGAAAGTTTTGCAACAAACACAACTGACTTGTTTTGGGGACCTATGGGGACTACAAAATATGTGAAAAAGAGAAAAATCGGAGATGGTCGAAAATTCGCGACCCCCTCCTTAGTTTTACAACCCACAACACGAACTGAGCATTTCAGCCCGTCGGCATTGGACAGATGGAGACATCTGCAATTCACTGGCTACAAATTGATATCAAAGATCAAAGATTGTACCGTAAAACTAATTAGAACGAGCTATCCAACAAAAGACCCTTTAATGAGCACCCACTTTCAAAACTCTAATTTACATGACAAATATATACCAGGTAGAGATGAGGACGAGCCGAGATTTTCCGGCTCGGCTCGGCTCGGCTCGGGAGAAAATGTGGTCGGCTCGGCTCGGCTCGGCTCGCGGGCATACCCGGCTCGGCTCGGCTCGGCTCGGAAGAATATTGAAAGTGGGTCGGCTCGGAAGAATATTGAAAGTGGGTCGGCTCGGCTCGGCTCGGCTCGCCCAGCTTGAAATTTGAAATTTGACCGATCGCACCGAATTGTGGATTTTCTACGTTGTCTTTGACAAAAGGCCTGAAAACAGCTATCTACCTTTTCCATCTATCTAGAAAACAGCTATCTAGCTAAAATTCCATTATTGCCGAGACACTGCGAGCTGCAGAGTCCACGATTATAAGGTTTAATTATATTTATATTTTGCAAATGTATATATATGCTACGAAAGTGAGCTTGTTTTGCTTAAAATTTATTATTTTATTCTATGTATACAATATGGAAAGGAGCCATGGATAAACGCCGAAAAAATCAGAAATAAACTTTTTGTTTTCCGCAGTCTTTAGAAAAGCCATAATCTGATAAATTGCGAAATGCTTGAGAACTCAACAATAAAATTCAGAATTCTTTTGCATTATTTTTAAATTTTAAAGAAATTTCAAATCCTCTAATTGCTCTCTGCCGATCGTAAATCGTAGTCAATTGTAATTACGCAAAACAATTTTAAACTCTAAATTAATAGTAAGTATTTCTAGTATATAATCAGAAGTTTAACAACCTTTTCTGCTATGTGATAAATTACTACAAAAACCCAAAGCAGCAGTAGTAAGACAATGGAAATTTTAATTGTAATATTTACCAAATATGACACGTTGAAATAATTAAGTCAAAATGTTTCTTTCTAACTACACATAAGTTTACTTCAAGCACAGCCTAACGTTTAAACTAAGTTGGCGTGGAAATAAGATATGAATAAAGACAAGGAAAACGGAAAATTAGACGACAAAGTTAAAAACAGAAAACAGAATTTGTTGGCTATTTTGTTTGAACAAATTCACAAGTAATTACAGTGAACTTAAAATTTTTCAATAGGGTCGGCTCGGCTCGGCTCGGCTCGGAGTTTCAATTCTCCGGCTCGGCTCGGCTCGGCTCGGGAGAAATTGTTGCCGGCTCGGCTCGGCTCGGCTCGCGAGCCGAGCCGAGCCGAGCCGAGCCGAGCCGAGCCGCGAGCCAAAATCCTCATCTCTAATACCAGGGACTGTGTCGTTGTTCGCTCTAAGAAATTCTCCGCTTATCTTACAGCTATACAAGAAAACTAAGGAATTACACAAATTATACATTACTGTTCAGACTTTGGAACGACTGAGATTTAACTTTAATTGCCAGACGGTCTTACATTTTCTGCTTACAAGAAACTTGTGGTCAGTTGTGGATTTGGCTGTGGTTAAGACTTGAATGACTATATCCTAAATGTGTTGCATTAATAGAAGACAGATGACAACCAGATGACATGACCAGATGCAGTACCATACTGAAATAAGCATAAGCGAAAATTACGTAGTATGTGGAGCTACTGTAAAGAAAACAATAAAGGTTTAAGAAATTTAAAACCTTCGGCGATATGCTGTTCACAGATGTTTTGAAAAGTTGGTGGGCTCCCGCTCCATCCAATGCAAACTTCAATCTGAGAGCTAACTATAAGCACATGTTCCACGGTATATGGACAAATTGAGTGATATAAAACCCAGTAGCGCAGAAATACGGCCTCGAAATAGAAAAGCAGCCGAGAAGATGTCATCTTAGTCAGAGAAGCCAAGCTGCAGTTATGCAAAGAGTGGTATGCTAATTCAATACCTTTGTCTCAACTTTCCGTACTACAACCGGCTTGTTGAGTTTCTAGCTGTAAATCTATAATTGCAAAGGCAGGTTCCACAATCCAGTTTCACTTTCTTCGATTTAACTGTACAATTTTTAAGTTTATATGTGTTTGGTACTTTTGTACGTCATACAGCCTTCCCAGCCAGCCAGTCACAGTACGGCGGATACCTGCATGGTCGGTCTGTTCTTGACGGTTTTTACCATCGGTCTTTCTATGCCTACATAAGCTTTTATACTGTTCAAAACAACTTCGGTTCCTTTTTACTCCGGACCGTAGACTGTACAAAAGACTCTTCCAAGAGTAGGAGCAGTTCTGGATCGGGCTTAGACATCTAAATATCTTACAAAACAGTTTCCAATTTGGAACTGGGCACCAGAGCTCCCAATATTTTGCCCAAGTTAGAACTATGTTTAGGAGAATTCCCTCGAAACACTCTACTGTGTTATCCTGCGCATAAGAAGCTCCTATCTTTATAAAATTTATATTTTTCTAGTTTCAGCTTTTAACTATACTTTTTGCTTTTAACGTATGTATTTGTTTATGTCAAAACTGCTTTACGTGCGTTACTAGCGGCTTTTGTCTTTGTTACCGATGAAGGCATTTAGCAAAGGTGACCGACTTATCTTAATTCATTGAATATTTGGATGTGGTCAAATTGGTATTTGTCTCGTAAGAGGATGATAAAATTGATTACTGTAAAAGCTTTGGCGTATTCACTGCGCTAATTTACTCAGTAAGTACCTTCTTCAATGAAATTATATTGCTTATGTCGGTCTACAGCTGGCACTAACTAAGTAATTGCACTGGAAACTAATGAAAAATTTATTCCAGGTATTAGACTGCAACTAGACGGAGTCCTTGTATTCGTTTGATTTATGTCATAATGACATGGTCAGCAATGGTTCACCTTGATTTGTCAAGATAGGTTGTTAGGAACGCAACATTAGAACACTTCGATTTTGAGCCTATGTCACCGAAAACCTAAACACTATCAAAGATGGAGCTGCTGTAAAACCTTCTTGTGAATGATGTTAGCAAGTTGTTGAGCAAGCAAGCAAACAGAAGTTGTTCAATACATTGGACTGAAAATTAGCTTACACGTATTTTAAACGCGAAATAACTTGATGCATCTGCCCTAGAAGCAAACGACTGCAGACCACAGTCTCAAAGATGGTACTTTTAATATTTTTCTAAGCCATTACTGCTTGACACCAGTGAGCACACCCCTTTCAAATTTTTTATAACAAAACTCACCTATTAACCACCGATGGTACATGTAATGCTGCAAGGTAGTTGTCGAATACTAGGAAATAGACTTTAGCTATAGCTTTAGCTGTACGTTAGCTTTCAAATTATTTTGACGACCCTAATGACGTTATTGATTTGCGCATTCTTGTTCGGATTTGCAAGCTTCGGCGAAGCTGCAGACATAGGTAAGAAACTAGTCTGTCATGAATTTTAAGAAAACGTTTGAAAATGTTCAATATGTTCTTCTGTGATGTACTATTACAATTAGCAGTATTTAACTACAATTCTGCAGCAATTAGCAATCATGGCATCAACAGGTTGATATAGTTTTCACAAATACAGATCATTCAGTTACTGATAACTAGCAAAAAGTTTTTAAAGTTAGTTGACCTGTTATGCCAGTAGAACTCGACCCACAACTTTACTAAACATTTTCTGTGAATCAGAGACGTGATCTATGAAAGCACTTCTTTCCCCTTGCCATACAACAAAGTGTTTACACTCCACAACGCTTGGGAGGGATAACATGGAGCTTTTACTTGCAAGCTCGAGTATATTCTACGTTCTTTGTAATTGCAGTGCTGTTAAGTGCTAATCATAGCAAGACATCTGAGGAAACCTCCACAAAAACACTCCAGTAAAAGATATTGACAGTCTTAAAGTGTACATTTATGGATACAGTGCTTGAAAAATACAATTTAGTGTTGAGTGTCTTCTACAATCCAAGAACCAACCAAAAGCCGTTAAACAAACAGAAAGTTCCGTATAAAATGACAAGAGTATTTACTATGTAGATTCACATTGTAGTTGTGCTGCTTTCAGATTCCGCTTGCATCGCGGGATGTCAAGGCAGGTGTCACGTTGGTAAAATTGACGGAACAAGCAAGTATGGAATTATCATTCACAGGGCTGCTGGTGACTATGGTTACGAGCTGCAGAATGCAGCAGCTGCAAAAAGACACTTTGATATGTCAAACTGTTCAAATTTTAAAACAGCTTACATACGAGATAGAGCAGGGCATCGAGGTAGTTTTTTAGCGCAGCTCCTAGTGTATGTAGTGATATTTGGTGACTCCGTGATTTCACCGAAATGCAACATGTGGTCATGTTCTTTATTTTTATTTAGGCTTAGGATAAGGCTGTTGGCATAAGGTGTAAAAAGTATTGTTAGTACTATGTCCTAAATAAACGGACTTGACTAAATATCTCTGCAGGTTCACAATCGGCAGTGTATGCCTAAACTAAACCTCCTCGTGCCACTCTAATGAAAACCTAGATCTGAACCAAAGAATAGAACACAACACTTTAATCTCCACTTAACTAAACTTCAAATTAGACATTTTCCATAAATTCACAAAACTTTGAATCAAGATACAAAAGGTAACAAAACGAACATAAAAAACACAGAACTAATTATATGTCTCTGCTGTCAAGAACAGACAAAAATCCCACTAATACCAACCGACTTCTACCCGATCACAACCAAGGCTAACTGCATATTTGAATGCTAAACGACGCCATCCTTATAAACTAAAAGAATAGCTAATGCTAACTTTTGAACAGTTTGACCATTTGTCAAAAGTTCACGAAAGAATTACTAGAATTCAGTGAATATTTCACAAAGGAGGAGCAGAGGTGGGGGCTGAGCGTGGTGTCCAGGGTTTTTGCAAGACTGTCGGTGGAATTTTTGGTCAGTCATCCGAAGGTCTAATCCGGCCATTCCGAAATTTATAATAATAATAATCCGAAAGTTTCCTCAAATTTAAAAAAGACGATCTCTCATCCTCAATACCTGTTTCCGGGGCAGAAGTAGCATGATGCACTGCACGCCCAAATTTCCACGTCGTTACCTTCAACACTAAATTAACACCACCAGAACATTTTCCGAGAGCTGTAAAACCGACCTACCACCAAGACAAAACTAATGAGACTGATTCATTTTCTGATTTTGTAGATTTTTGTCAAATCCGAATAGGGTATTTGCGGTCCCTCAAGTTACTAAGATCAAAAGCACCGACCGATCCGGTAAATCAAGTTCCACAAACTGTCCCAGGGGATAGCTAAACTAAAACTCGGCGTTTGCCCCAGGGGATAACATATGGTGAGCATGCGTAAAAGTAAAACTTAACGTGGCGACCTCCCAAGGGAAGGGAGGATATTAAGATGAGATTGCAGCTGGCGTATTGTGCAAACTAAATCCTCGATTTTGAGTCACTCCAACCTTGCACAAACCCTACTGTTCCTGCTTTTATATATTTCCCCCCTTCAATTATCTTGTCATATTTTGTAACTACCTAGGTTTTTTGCTCACAGTCACTCCTATCTTACTCCAAGCATATATTTCATAAAACCTGGCCTTGTTTTTTTCTGGTCTTGACTTTCCGCTACCGTGATTCTATATACTCTAGGTCGCTCCAAACTCACACCGTTACTACTCCGATCTTACAATGAGTCTGCTCTAGGCCTATTCCAAATTTACTCCATTTATGCACTTTAATCTAATTTGTTGTATCTACACCCTTCTGATTTTCTGCACAGGCATCCCATCCAAGCCGAATAATTACCTGTATTTAGTACATATTTACTACTACAGACAACACACTTAATAGAAAGCAATAACGCTTCAGATTAGAGGTACACATTCGTAAACTCATTTATTTAGCCTTCTTGAATCCAACGTAAGCAAACTCAAGAGGGAGTCCACCGTGAAAAATTTTACTGTCACGGTTTCGGCTTATTTTGACGCAATTTTCTTTGGCACATTCTAGTCTTGAAAAATAAATTAAAGATTTTAAGATGTCTGAATCAAAATTCCGCTTCCGACAGATCGCTCTTTAAGGTTAACGTTGATGTGAAATGCTCCGTTTTGTCACAGACGACATTTCTTTGGCACATGAAAATCTTCTGCTTTTCAATCACTTTCTTTTAACACATGTAAACATCAGCTTTGAGCTGAAAATTACGCTTCAACCATGTAAGATCATACTTAAATTTTATAAACTAGCTAAAATGTACACTACAGATTACGTGAAAACAAGCAAAATCGGAGATGGTATACAATTGGCTAAAAATTATATGCTGAAACCGAGTATTGCTAACATCCAGCCTAGCTTGATGCAATAGCAAATCTATGCACTATACTTGCTTTTGTAGCAGGACATTCTCTGTGTCGAGACATATGCCTCCACATAAGAATCGGCGAAAGCTTTTACGAAATTCCTTCTTGTCTGTATGAAAACACTTGCAACATTGACACCAATGTTTCCATTGTCTGCCCTCCCACTAATGTGGTGTCAGCAGTCTGTACAATCGAAGGATGGAAACCAGAAGTATTACAATGCTCAAACGCTGCAGGAACTGATTTTTCAAGAACATGCGGTAAAAGTACGTAGTTTGTATTAATAGATTAACAACTAATTTTGCATTGGTTGGGAAGCGGGAGTGTTTATGCAAGACCCATCATCCAGTGATAGCATTGCACGAGGTCTTAAGCTACAGTTGAAAGCTGCGCCGACACTAACTATGTACATGAATGACGGAGGGGAATGGGGGCCGCTTACTCCCTCCAGACCGACAAAAAAACGGCAGAAGGGTAAAAGGAAAAGCGAGAATGGAAAAAGGGTAGACCTTCTCCTTCAGAAGAGCAAATAAGGTAGACCTCTTTCCGTTCATTACCAAATATTCCACTGGCAAAGCGATATTTGCTGATTTTGTGGTAATCCCGTTATAATTTTAGAAGTTTTCAGGGACTTACCCCCCCCCCGGACTTGGGTTGATGTGGGCATTTCTTCTGGCGGGGGTGAGCCAAATCACGACGGTGCGAGTATATGTGCAAATATGTGCGTATACTGCAAGCAGGGACTAAAACTGACTCTACGGTTTAACTGTCCAGATCACGTTGGCAAAAACAAAAAGCTTGAAAAGTACCAGAAACATCAATCAAATACTGTCCACAACGTGGGCTATACATATATTAATATAGAAAGGATGTTACGCAACTGACAATGCAAATGTATATCGCCTCTACAGGGCACTCAAATCTTCATACAGAAGTGACAAAACCTATATGTAAGCTCATATCCTAGCCGCACCCCGGCAAGTGCAGAAGGATAAATTTGTGAAAGGGGTGGGACGTCAGAATTAGGAGTGTTTCGGTTTTTTCCCAAACAATAGGAAAATTGCGATTCTGAGGGTGAGACACCCCTGGGGAGAACTCCAGATCTTACAACCCCCCACCTCCAGGCACGCTTATAACCCTAGTTGCTAGTAGAATTCCTGACGCAAGGTGCAACACGCCGTAGCGCATCCAATTGTAGCCCAACGTTAGCGCGTTAGCGTGTGGAGGCGCAAGTCTACGTAGCTATGACGCTAATATAATGATGCTGATTTATGGTTCCAGCCACAAGTAAACGCGCGTATTTCGGTGCAGACGCGCGCATAATATAATACAAGCGTCTGCATGCTTTTAAACGACTAAAAGGGCATGTTACAATCTGAGGCATCAACGCGCGTCTTTATGCGTTCGCGACTATGAAGCACCACAACGCGTGCGCATTCAGTAATACAAGTATTTTTAAATTTAGTTAAAAAACTCTCACCCAACAATGTCGACTTGTCAACTACTACTGGTATTAAGGATAACAGCATAACAACTACAACGACGACTACTAGCACTGTTACACCTACAGCCACCATAACTACTGCTGCAATTTCTATATTTGCCAATTTCACGGCTGCGACTACTTGTAGAGACATGTCAACTACATCTGCTGTGATTGTTTCAAACAGCGCAGTGAGGTCGTTGACAGCTTTAGCCACAAAAACTCCGGATTCTACAACATTTGAGTCGATTTCTGGGATCTTCACAACTCCTGAAATCTACGACGATACAACAAACGTCTTTACTGCCATTTCAGAGCAAACAAAAGATGTATCAGAAAAACTGCAAAATACCGGATCGTCAATTTGTACAATTATACTAGGACTTGCACTATTGATTGTTTTGGTCACTCGTGATTTCATCCCGTTGAATATTTTGGGACTACTGCAAATCAGCAGCTTAATGCTGAAACATTTAATACTGTTATGTTTTCGTCATACATATATTGCTAAACTTAGTGCAGTTCAATGCCATGCGGCGTCATTAGCATTCACTGCTTTGCACTTTTTCCAGGCAGCAACTACCATGATGCAATCTCACATGGCCTACTATAGAAAAACAGGTCTTATCGGGCGGGATTGGTATCCGGCCAAAGAAATCGTATTCTGCTACGGTTTGGCAGTGCCAACATTTGCCGTTTTGATATCTATAATTCTTGGCGGCACAAATGCAATTATTACACAATATTCTTGTCTTACGAATTTTCTGGATCCAAGAATGTCACTGATTTTCAGCATCATCAGTTTTCCACTGATTGCCGATGTTTGGATCAACGCGGAAACAGCTGTTCGGGATGAATATCCGAAGCGAGAGTTGGACATGAAGCTCTACAACAAGCATCAGTATTACACTTCACTCGTAGTTGTAGGTACCATGGCTTCAGCAGTATCACTGTCAACAGTCAATGTGATTGTAATGTCTCTGGCAGCTGGAAGGTTTTCCATATCCCTATACGCTTTAATTCAGCCGCTGAATATTGCTGAAGCAGTGGTGGCTGCTTATACAATTTTGGGGAGCAACGGCTTAGTGCAGACAACTGTAGAAAAAATTGCAGCCTGGCTGAAGGGAGGATGACCGGAAGCAATGCAGAACTGACCAAGCAATAATAACTGTATTACAATAACTTCTACTTTAGTCATGATACAATATTCAGGATACGATATTATTTGTAGCATTAAAGAGTCGGTATTTAGCTCGTGTTTGTTCAAAAAATGTTTTGTTTATGCCAACGCCAGCAAGAGCCTTATTCAAGCCAGTAGATGGCTGAATACTAGAGACGACAACACATTAGGGCCGTCGATATTTCCTGCAGCACATTACCGAAAAGCTCCTCACATAACCGCTTTGTTAAAATTTAATCCTTTCAGGTTGAAATTCTCCTTGTTTTATTAACACACTGGAACATTAATGCATATTAGATTGCGGCAAGAAATGTCACATTAATATGCATTGGAGAAAAAGACTTTATTACGTTTCTAACAGTGGATTGCACCAAATGTAATTAGCTCGGTGTTAAGCTAAACTTAAGGCTAACCTATTAACCCTTTACTAATCCGTTGCGCGAAATTAGGCAATCTAATTTTTCGTTTGTACATTGCGGTGTGAGATATTGGCATTAACCTTTTAACGATTAACCATTCTTTCCTGAACAAAGAATTCTGTGCACCTGGCCAGTCAGGATGCTGATTTCAGGTGTGAAGGGTTATTGAACAAATTGAAAATTTTCAAGGAAAATTACGAAAAGTCAGGGATCGAACTCGACTTCGTTGATCTGCGGTCCAGTACTCTATGGATCCGCTAAACAAGGGCAGCAACCATATTAGTTTATTGTCTAGAACAGATCACGTTACTGCTTGGTTCACGGAATTCCTACTAACGATGGTAATTGCGTCCACTTCAACTCGAAGCGAAGGACGTCACGACTTCTTGCCAGATATGAAACCCGTAATGCGAAACTGCAAAACTGAAATGTAACTGACAGTTTTTTCAAACCAGCCGAATCTGATTTTCGATTAGCTGATTATTCTTGTATTTCATAGCAGAGCGCATGCAAGCTCTTCAGGAATATTTTTTCCTGCTCCGTTCCAAGCTGCAGGAAATATCGACAACCCTAATGTGTTGTCGTCTCTAGTATTCAGCCATCTACTGGCTTGAATGAGCTCTTTACTGGCGTTGGCATAAACAAAGCATTTTTTGGACAAACACGGTAGAAATGCCGATAGCACAATGCTACAAATAATATCGTACTGTATCTGAATATTGTATCATGACTTTAAAAGTAGAAGTTATTATGCAATACGAGATGTACTTGGTCAGTTCTGCATTGCTTTCCGGTCATCCTCCCTTCAGCCGAGCTGCAATTTTCTGCAGTTGTCTGCACTAAGCCGTTGCTCCCAAAGTAGTATAAGCAGCCACGCAAACCGGCGAAATATTCAGCGAATTCGCCAATGAGGAGTATGGAAAACCTTCAACTGTAGAGACGACCACGTCACATTGACTGTTGACGATGACTACCACGCTGCGAAACCGTGAGCACTACAACTACGAGTACAATACTGATGCTTGTTCTGTTTGCAACTCTCGCTTTCCGGATATGCATCCATGGCAGATAAGTACGCTAAGATCCAAACATCGGCAATCAGTGGAAAGCTGATGATGGAAATTTAGACAGACGTTTCCGGATCCAGAAAATTCGTAAGACTTACCCCTTGTGTAATAATTGCATTTATTGCCGCCAAGAAGCATGGGTCTCCCCGCGGCAAATCGTGGCACTGCCAAACCGTAAGCAGAATACGATTTCTTTGGCCAGTTTTTTTTTCTGCGCTGCAAGACCTGTTTTTCTATAGTAGGCCATGTGAGACCCGCATCATGGTACTCCCTGCCTGGAAAACTTGCAAAAACGGAAATTGGATGCTGAAGAACTCGGCAAAAATGTGCAAATTGGGCCTACTTTAAATTTAGCTTTAATATATGTATGACGAAAACATAACAGTATTAAATGTTTCAGCATTAAGCTGCTGATTTGCGAGTAGTCCCAAAATTTCCAACGGGAAATATTGAAATCACAGATTGACAAAAACTGTCAATAATTACGAGATACGAGTACTTAATCCTACAGTACTGCTGACGATTCGAAAACCATTTTGGCGTTTTTCTGATGCATCATTTGCTTGCTCTTTAATTTCTGTAGAGCCCGTTTGACATATCATCGTAGATTTCAGAAGACGTGCAGATTTCAGAAATCGACTCAAATATTGTAGAATCCGGAGTTTATATGGCTAAAGGGATCAGCGGCCTCACTATGCTGATTGGGACAATCACAGCAGATGTCCATGATCTGTCTCTACAAGTAGTCTGAGCGGCGAAATTGGCAAATATAGAAATTGCAGCAGTAGTTATGGTGGCTGTAGGTGTGTAACAGTGCTAGTAGTCGTCGTTGTAGTTGTTATGCTGTTATCCTTAATACCAGTAGTAGCCGACAAGTCGACATTGTTGGGTGAGAGTTTTTTAACTAAATTTAAAAATACTTGTGATATTGAATGCGCACGCGTTGTGAAGCTTCATAGTCGCGAACGCATAAAGACGCGCGTTGATGCCTCAGATTGTAACATGCCCTTTTAGTCGTTTAAAAGCATGCAGACGCTTGTACCATATTATGCGCGCGTCTGCACCGAAATACGCGCGTTTACTGTGGCTTGAACCATAAATCAGCATCATTATACTAGCGTCATAGCTACGTAGACTTGCGCCTCCACACGCTAACGCGCTAACGTTGGGCTAATTGGATGCGCTACGGCGTGTTGCACCTTGCGTCAGGAATTCTACTAGCAACTAGGGTTATAAGCGTGCCTGGAGGTGGGGGGTTGTAAGATCTGGAGTTCTCCCCCAGGGGTGTCTCACCCTCAGAATCGCAATTTTCCTATTGTTTGGGAAAAACCGAAACACTCCTAATTCTGACGTCCCACCCCTTTTCACAAATTTATCCTTCTGCACTTGCCGGGGTGCGGCTAGGATATGAGCTTACATATAGGTTTTGTCACTTCTGTATGAAGATTTGAGTGCCCTGTAGAGGCGATATACATTTGCATTGTCAGTTGCGTAACATCCTTTCTATATTAATATATGTATAGCCCACGTTGTGGACAGTATTTGATTGATGTTTCTGGTACTTTTCAAGCTTTTTGTTTTTGCCAACGTGATCTGGACAGTTAAACCGTAGAGTCAGTTTTAGTCCCTGCTTGCAGTATACGCACATATTTGCACATATACTCGCACCGTCGTGATTTGGCTCAACACAGTCTGAAGAAATGCACACATTAACACAATTTCGGGGGGGGGGTAAGTCCCTGAAAACTTCTAAAATTATAACGGGATTACCACAAAATCAGCAAATATCGCTTTGCCAGTGGAATATTTGGTAATGAACGGAAAGAGGTCTACCTTATTTGCTCTTCTGAAGGAGAAGGTCTACCCTTTTTCCATTCTCGCTTTTCCTTTTACCCTTCTGCCGTTTTTTTGTCGGTCTGGAGGGAGTAAGCGGCCCCCATTCCCCCTCGTCATTCATGTACATAGTTAGTGTCGGCGCAGCTTTCAACTGTAGCTTAAGACCTCGTGCAATGCTATCACTGGATGATGGGTCTTGCATAAACACTCCCGCTTCCCAACCAATGCAAAATTAGTTGTTAATCTATTAATACAAACTACGTACTTTTACCGCATGTTCTTGAAAAATCAGTTCCTGCAGCGTTTGAGCATTGTAATACTTCTGGTTTCCATCCTTCGATTGTACAGACTGCTGACACCACATTAGTGGGAGGGCAGACAATGGAAACATTGGTGTCAATGTTGCAAGTGTTTTCATACAGACAAGAAGGAATTTCGTAAAAGCTTTCGCCGATTCTTACGTGGAGGCATATGTCTCGACACAGAGAATGTCCTGCTACAAAAGCAAGTATAGTGCATAGATTTGCTATTGCATCAAGCTAGGCTGGATGTTAGCAATACTCGGTTTCAGCATATAATTTTTAGCCAATTGTATACCATCTCCGATTTTGCTTGTTTTCACGTAATCTGTAGTGTACATTTTAGCTAGTTTATAAAATTTAAGTATGATCTTACATGGTTGAAGCGTAATTTTCAGCTCAAAGCTGATGTTTACATGTGTTAAAAGAAAGTGATTGAAAGCAGAAGATTTTCATGTGCCAAAGAAATGTCGTCTGTGACAAAACGGAGCATTTCACATCAACGTTAACCTTAAAGAGCGATCTGTCGGAAGCGGAATTTTGATTCAGACATCTTAAAATCTTTAATTTATTTTTCAAGACTAGGAAATGTGCCAAAGAAAATTGCGTCAAAATAAGCCGAAACCGTGACAGTAAAATTTTTCACGGTGGACTCCCTCTTAAGTTTGCTTACGTTGGATTCAAGAAGGCCAAATAAATGAGTTTACGAATGTGTACCTCTAATCTGAAGCGTTATTGCTTTCTATTAAGTGTGTTGTCTGTAGTAGTAAATATGTACTAAATACAGGTAATTATTCGGCTTGGATGGGATGCCTGTGCAGAAAATCAGAAGGGTGTAGATACAACAAATTAGATTAAAGTGCATAAATGGAGTAAATTTGGAATAGGCCTAGAGCAGACTCATTGTAAGATCGGAGTAGTAACGGTGTGAGTTTGGAGCGACCTAGAGTATATAGAATCACGGTAGCGGAAAGTCAAGACCAGAAAAAAACAAGGCCAGGTTTTATGAAATATATGCTTGGAGTAAGATAGGAGTGACTGTGAGCAAAAAACCTAGGTAGTTACAAAATATGACAAGATAATTGAAGGGGGGAAATATATAAAAGCAGGAACAGTAGGGTTTGTGCAAGGTTGGAGTGACTCAAAATCGAGGATTTAGTTTGCACAATACGCCAGCTGCAATCTCATCTTAATATCCTCCCTTCCCTTGGGAGGTCGCCACGTTAAGTTTTACTTTTACGCATGCTCACCATATGTTATCCCCTGGGGCAAACGCCGAGTTTTAGTTTAGCTATCCCCTGGGACAGTTTGTGGAACTTGATTTACCGGATCGGTCGGTGCTTTTGATCTTAGTAACTTGAGGGACCGCAAATACCCTATTCGGATTTGACAAAAATCTACAAAATCAGAAAATGAATCAGTCTCATTAGTTTTGTCTTGGTGGTAGGTCGGTTTTACAGCTCTCGGAAAATGTTCTGGTGGTGTTAATTTAGTGTTGAAGGTAACGACGTGGAAATTTGGGCGTGCAGTGCATCATGCTACTTCTGCCCCGGAAACAGGTATTGAGGATGAGAGATCGTCTTTTTTAAATTTGAGGAAACTTTCGGATTATTATTATTGTAAATTTCGGAATGGCCGGATTAGCCCTTCGGATGACTGACCAAAAAATTCCACCGACAGTCTTGCAAAAACCCTGGACACCACGCTCAGCCCCCACCTCTGCTCCTCCTTTGTGAAATATTCACTGAATTCTAGTAATTCTTTCGTGAACTTTTGACAAATGGTCAAACTGTTCAAAAGTTAGCATTAGCTATTCTTTTAGTTTATAAGGATGGCGTCGTTTAGCATTCAAATATGCAGTTAGCCTTGGTTGTGATCGGGTAGAAGTCGGTTGGTATTAGTGGGATTTTTGTCTGTTCTTGACAGCAGAGACATATAATGTAGTTCTGTGTTTTTATGTTCGTTTTGTTGACCTTTTGTATCTTGATTCAAAGTTTTGTGAATTTATGGAAAATGTCTAATTTGAAGTTTGGTTAAGTGGAGATTAAAGTGTTGTGTTCTATTCTTTGGTTCAGATCTAGGTTTTCATTAGAGTGGCACGAGGAGGTTTAGTTTAGGCATACACTGCCGATTGTGAACCTGCAGAGATATTTAGTCAAGTCCGTTTATTTAGGACATAGTACTAACAATACTTTTTACACCTTATGCCAACAGCCTTATCCTAAGCCTAAATAAAAATAAAGAACATGACCACATGTTGCATTTCGGTGAAATCACGGAGTCACCAAATATCACTACATACACTAGGAGCTGCGCTAAAAAACTACCTCGATGCCCTGCTCTATCTCGTATGTAAGCTGTTTTAAAATTTGAACAGTTTGACATATCAAAGTGTCTTTTTGCAGCTGCTGCATTCTGCAGCTCGTAACCATAGTCACCAGCAGCCCTGTGAATGATAATTCCATACTTGCTTGTTCCGTCAATTTTACCAACGTGACACCTGCCTTGACATCCCGCGATGCAAGCGGAATCTGAAAGCAGCACAACTACAATGTGAATCTACATAGTAAATACTCTTGTCATTTTATACGGAACTTTCTGTTTGTTTAACGGCTTTTGGTTGGTTCTTGGATTGTAGAAGACACTCAACACTAAATTGTATTTTTCAAGCACTGTATCCATAAATGTACACTTTAAGACTGTCAATATCTTTTACTGGAGTGTTTTTGTGGAGGTTTCCTCAGATGTCTTGCTATGATTAGCACTTAACAGCACTGCAATTACAAAGAACGTAGAATATACTCGAGCTTGCAAGTAAAAGCTCCATGTTATCCCTCCCAAGCGTTGTGGAGTGTAAACACTTTGTTGTATGGCAAGGGGAAAGAAGTGCTTTCATAGATCACGTCTCTGATTCACAGAAAATGTTTAGTAAAGTTGTGGGTCGAGTTCTACTGGCATAACAGGTCAACTAACTTTAAAAACTTTTTGCTAGTTATCAGTAACTGAATGATCTGTATTTGTGAAAACTATATCAACCTGTTGATGCCATGATTGCTAATTGCTGCAGAATTGTAGTTAAATACTGCTAATTGTAATAGTACATCACAGAAGAACATATTGAACATTTTCAAACGTTTTCTTAAAATTCATGACAGACTAGTTTCTTACCTATGTCTGCAGCTTCGCCGAAGCTTGCAAAT